>JANBVN010000215.1:0-49742 GCA_030052785.1 Coniochaeta hoffmannii
CAATCCTAAACATCAACATCCACGACCAACCCTTCGGCTCAGCCCTCTCCTACACCCGCCCCGCCTTCCGTCCCTCCTCGTCAACCTCTACCCAGGGCCCACCCCTGACCCGCGCCTTCCTCATGCCGCACTTCTCCTTCTGGTCCTGGCCCCTCCCCTCCATCGGCTCCATCCCCCGCGCAGCGGCCGCCATCGACGCCATCGAGTCCCAGACCCCCTTTTCACAGAAACACCCCAGGTTAGCCTGGCGCGGCACGGTCGGGTGGAGCGGCGCGCACTACCCGGGCCAGAGAGAAGCACTTCTGAAAGCAGCCGGTGGAAGGGTCTGGGCCGACGTGCTAGCCCTGACGGGGTACGGACTAGAGAAAACCGGAAACCAGACAGCGGCGCAGAGGAATGGCGGCGGCGGCAACAACAACAACGCCCTGATGATCGAGGACTTCTGCCGGTACAAGCACGTCCTGTACACCGAAGGGATAACCTACAGCGGCAGGCTGCACTTCCTGCACATGTGCGGCAGCGTCCTGCTCGCGCCGCCGGTGGCGTGGCTGCAGCACACCACCCACCTCGTCAGGCCGGTTTGGTCGGGGGATCTCTACGGCATCAACACCTCGCAGGGGCGAGGAGGGTGGGAGCCGGACAGTGGTGTGATGGAGGCGTGGCGGGGGTACCCCCCCGAAGAGGCGAACGCGGTGTTCGTCGCGCCGGATTGGAGTGATTTGGAGAGGACGGTGAGGTGGCTCGAGGATAATCCGCGGGTTGCGGAGGGGATTGCCGCGCGGCAGAGGGAAGTGTTTGTTGGAAGGGGTTATTTGAGTCCTGCGGCGGAGGTGTGCTATTGGAGGGCATTGGTCAGGGGTTGGAGTCAGGCTGTGAGGTATGATGTGGCGGAGTGGGAGGGGAGGGAGGCAGTTAGCTGGGAGACGTTCTCGCTGGGCCATTACGATACGGTTAAGTGAGGCCGACTACCATTGCCTAGCAGTGGGCCTTACTGGTGTCAATGAAGACGAGTAGAACAACATATGTGGTATTGAATGCTAGCTGTTGAAGTTTAAAATAAAACGACACAGAAAGATCTCAGTGCGACTCTCCCGCAATGGCCCTCTTGGCATGCAGTCTGGTCAGCCACGTGTTGTGCATGAGCACGCGAATCTTCTTTCCCCACATCATGAAGATCAGCGCGGCCAGGTTGTTGAGCAGAAGCACGGCGGTGAAGGCGCCGGCGATGACCTTGGCATACCCCGTCTTCAGGATCCAGTTGAGCAGCTCCAGGCCCAGGCCGAAGCTGATGGCCTGCTTGCCGATATTCATGATGATCAGCATCTCGCTCAGGTTGGAGTTGTGTGAGTCCATGGCGTAGGCGAGCGTGACGGTGAAGTAGAAGTAGGCCGCCCACTGCACCATGCCGATGCCGAAGAAGTAGGCAATCCAGGGCAGGTCGTTCTGGGCGGCCATGCCGAAGAGGATGAGGCCGGCGGGGGCGATGATCATGGCCGGCAGGAGCACGGGCAGTCTCATCTCGGCTTCGCGGATGCCCTTGTTCTTGCGGGTCGAGCGCGCGGCGATGCGGTCCGAGGCAGGGAGGAGGGGCAGGGCCAGGAAGTAGCCGAGCGCCGTGGCGATGGCGCTGAGTCCGGAGTTGGTCTGAGACCAGTTGTATGGCGGTGCGACGATCTTGGCCGGGAAGATGAAGTTGAATGTGAGAGCACCCAGTCCGATATAGATGCCGTAGGTGGTGATGACCCAGAACGTCGAAGGGATAAGGAGGAGGGTGAAGGAGCGCCACATGGTGGTGAAGAAGGGCGCTTCGCGGTCGATCGAGCTCCACGGCTTGAGTTGCTGGGCGAGAGACTTGCGAGGCGGCACGACCGTGTTGGTCTCGACCTCGGACAGGTGCTGTGCAGTCTCACCCTTTACTCCCTCCTCGCTGCGGAATTCCGAGTTCGACTCCGAGACGATAGGCAGGTTGCGCTTGTACTTGGACTCCTCAACGAAGAAGAAGGCCGTGATGAGGAGCGCGACGGCAAATGCGAACTCGACGTAGAAGAAGAGGGTCCAGGAGAAGCCACCGGCAAGCATGTAGCCGGCAAAGAAAGGGCCCGTCGCTCCGAGACACAGACCGGCCGTGTACCAACCGAGCTTCTTGCCTCGCTCGTGAAGGAAGAAGATATCGTTGACGAGCTGGACGGGCAACGCCTCGCAGACACCGGAACCGAATGCATGGACGACGCGGCATCCCTGAAGACGTAAAGTCAGTACGAGAGTGACTCTTCTCAAAATAAATTACTTCAAGAGGCGGTCATACCATGAGCGAGGAGAAGGTCTTGCATTGAGAAGCGCCAATCAAGCCGGCAGCGTAGAAGACCAGCGAGCCAAGCATGACGGGGCGGCGACCAAACTTCTGATACAGGGGCACGAGCAGGAGAGAGCCGAAGCCGTAGGCCAGGTTGGGGTAGTTGATGAGGCCGGCAGCAGTGTTGGGATCGATGCCGAACTGCTCCACGTAGATTCCGATATAGACAGACGGCCCCAAAAGGGCGCTGTTGCCGAGAAACGAGTAGATGGCGCAGCAGGCCAAGATCATGTTCTTCTTGAACGACGGCCACTGTAGAGGATCGTTGGGGTCTGCGCTTGGCACTGGGTACAAGGCCTGGCCATAGTGAGTCTCTTCACCCTCGACGGCCGACAAGTCAACCGTGCCCGGTACGCCTGCCTCGTGCGCATGGCTGTAATGATGTTATTAGTTAGCAAGGGGTCACCTCTCGAAAGGGAAGTGAAGTAAAGTGAAGTGTCGCATGAGTGATAACCACATACCTGTGATAGTCGTGTTTGACGACGCCCATGTTGGCTCAATTTGCTGTAATACCAACAGTGTATATAGGAAACAGGAGAATACACTGGAGACTACAACATCACGGACACGACACAGGACGGGGCCTCGAGAGGGTTTAAGTAGAGTCGTTGACTCAACTGGCCCTCGAAGAATGCAGGAGCCGCAAAGTCTGCACTGCAACACCAAGGGAGAATGCCAAGATCAACCAACCGGGTCGCAGATCCTTCCAACAATGTCCGAACCCTGTGGACGCGGTGGTGGGATCAATAAAGATTGGGCATGGCATTTGCACTAACCGACAGCTGGGTTCAATATCCTAACTATGTCCGTCCTAGCACGGGATAGATGGTGCCCAGTTGGACCGCACTAAACGTTCCGCTATCGCTACCTGGGACGTCTAGATTCAGACTTGTTGGGCGGGGGAATGTGGACCAGAGTTAGGAGACTCGCTCACCGCGACCTCTTGCGCTTCGTTCACTTCAATGGCAGCGGTGGGCTGTGGTTTATCGTGAACTGCTATCACTCCTCATTTTCTCAACTTAGCAGTGCGGTATGATCAACAATGCAGTTGCATTTGCGCCGTCTACGAGTGTACAGGTAGTAGGAATAGCGTTGAAGCATTGGATGTGAGGTTCTGATTCCCAGCGTGTCACAGCAGCGTTACCGCGACTAACACTAGCCTCGGAGCTTGGCTTGGCATCCGTGTCGATGTTCGCCTCCCCATGTTCGCCTCCATTGACCTGCTAGGCTGCCCCATTACCCCGGACGAACCCCAGATTATTACAATCATCTGGGGGCCGTTGCAGTTGTCCTTGGGCTGGGCTTGCTGGGCAAGGTTGTGGGGAGACCGTTCATGGCGTCCACACACTCTCCTTACTCTATCCTTTGTCATGCCCGGCCATCTGGTTCTTGTCTCCGACCAGAACTCTTGGCTTGCAGCCCCCAGTCTCATCGGGTACCGGATGGGATGCAATCTTCATCGATATTGCGGCGCGGTACCATTCCGCCTATCTAGGCTGGGATCGTGCAGGAAGATGCCGCGTTCCGAGCTTACCGGATGTCGTGGCAGTGGCACCCATTGACGTCTGCGTTCTGGAGGCACTTCTTCGCTCCCGAATCATCCTTCGCACGCAGCAAAGGTGAATAACAGGACCGCTTAAGCTCCTCCCACTCTTCTGCTCGCCAATAGCTACGTGTAGCTCAACGTCGAGATCTCGTCACAAGATGCTCTGAATGCGGGGTTGAGACAGGGGATCGACAAATCGAAAGGCGTGTTCGGGAGGGGAGCGAGGCTCATCGCGCGGCGTCGGCGGTTAATCTACGTTCCGGAGCTAGGCCAGCTGGTCAGGTCCTGACGCCAGCATGGCCGAGGACTACTAGCTGAAAGTCAAAAGGGCTCAATGCAGCGATTCCAGGCTCTTATAATGACGACAACCCGAGTCTTGGTGCGTCGAGCGTGTGTTTGTCCACGGTATTGGGAACGCTTGTGCATGATCACCACGTGGGATTTATGTCTGAGACCCGAGAAGCTCTACGATCCCGAGAAATATTGCCGA
Organism: Coniochaeta hoffmannii; assembly: GCA_030052785.1. Classification (NCBI taxonomy): domain Eukaryota; kingdom Fungi; phylum Ascomycota; class Sordariomycetes; order Coniochaetales; family Coniochaetaceae; genus Coniochaeta; species Coniochaeta hoffmannii. The sequence goes on from JANBVN010000215.1 coordinate 4,390, forward strand.
AGCAACCCTATCAGGTGAGCGAGGTCGCCGCTCACAGTACAGCACCTCACACCGATGCGTCAGCAAGAGATCTGAGGATAGCACAAGCCTCTCGTTGTCATCAGTACAAGGGCCCCAGGACAAGGCCAAGAATATGGGGAAGCCAGAACTAGGTCCGCTGTTCCAACAGCATCAGCATCGGCCGTTTGAAAGAAATTGTGACAAGCTACAACCAGACCAAGTCCGCTCGTCTTGCCAAGGTAACTTCTGGTTCTATACATTCCACCGGCCTGGACAGCCAATGCCGAACTGCTCGACCAGTTGAGGCTCTTGGGCTCATACGTTGTGTGCTCGACCGTGGGGTGGTTGGTGGTTTGCCTTGACCAACTTGTCTCTTGGATCCACGACATGCTATACCGGCCCTCAGTCTGGTAGCAATCGTGCATTTGATCCATGTATGAAGCACGCTCTCCTGAGGTGCTTAGAGCTCGCCCGATCCCGGATCACGTTGAAGTACCTAGACTGGCTAAACAACTAAACTGGGCTGGAGCATCAGGAGAATTCAGACTTACCGTGCTATGACCAGTACAAGCGGTTGTGGGCTGGTGGCAAATGCAGCGGAGTCTAGTGAATGCGGGCGCACAGTCTTATGCATATGTCTCTGGGGGCGTTCTCGTCTCCCTTCGTCTGGGTAGTGGAGGGCGTATGCCTAGACCAAGTTTATCACAGGAAGCTACCGCAATTGAGCAACGACCATCAGCATCTTCCATCTCCTGAATCCACGTGAAACGTCAGGTGAGCAGATGAACACAAGGAGTTGACCCTGACTTGGCATGTCTGTCACCGGGTATCTTGGCTGAGTTAAGGTTTAGCATAAACCTCTTCCCCATGGGGTATTTATCCGTTCATATGGGCGGAAGCTTGTGTCCAACGACTGAAGATATTTTGATTACAAACGTCCGGCATTTCAACCGCCACGTTTTATGCCAAGCATTAAGCTGAAACTGAGGGCCACTGGGAATGTTAGCATCAACGCTTCTCGGTGGATGATCCTCTTCAGGATCTTGTAGCTTCAGCCAACTTAGTATATCCAGTGCGTATGGTGATGACGCGCCATATCGTGCCTAGAAGCTGGCCATGCTGGTAAGTAGTGACGGTCGTATGCACATACCTGTCCTTTGCTTTGTCTCGCCTCCAGCTGATCGTTCTTTGCCATCTCGACCGTGCCTCGGTTCCGTACTCCGCCTACTTTACCCCAGAGTCATTTCTCCACCCAATGCAACAGCTGTGACAATCGGTTTAACGTGCTCACATTACTCCGTTCTCCTTTGGGCGAGCACATTGGCCAAGTCGCTTTGGGAGCTCTCCATCTATATGGACCACCATCTATCTTCCGACCGCCACATCCCGGCTTGAACGTATAAGCCTCTCTGCGGAGCACATGATGTCGTTCTCGGGGAAAAGGAGAGCTTGAACTCCAGGTAGAGAAGTCGAAATCGTTAATTACCCGTCAAATGAGGCTCCCATTGCGGGGAGCCCTATCCAGATGTCTCCGGTTGTATCTATGCTGCTCCGCCAGGGAGCTTCAACTGGACCACTATAAATGCCTCCATCTCCAAAGGTGAAGAGAATGTGGTCAGAGGTCTTAGTCCAGGCATCTTGACAATCAATCCTCACATAACCATCCGCCATTCCACCACCATGAAGCCCGTTTCCGTCCTTCCCCTCCTTGCCGGGCTAGCCCAGGCCGCGCCCTCTTCCGACATCGAGGAGCGGCAGAGCAGCTGCCCCAAGATCCACGTCTTTGGCGCCCGCGAGACCACCGTCCCCCAAGGCTACGGTACGAGCCAAGGCCTCGTCAACATGGTGACGCAGGCGTACCCCGGTGCCACTGCCGAGGCCATCGTCTACCCCGCCTGCGGAGGACAGAGCAACTGCGGCGGCGTCAGCTACGAGAACTCTGCTTCCCAAGGCACCCAAGCAGTTGTAAAGGCTGTCACTGACCTCAACAAGAGGGTTCGAACTCCCTGCTGAGTAGAGACCTGATTCGGTCGACGTAATAGCTGACATGTGGACAGTGCCCCGACACCAAGATCGTATTGATAGGCTACTCCCAGGGAGGCCAGATCATGGACAACGCCCTCTGCGGCGGGGCAGGGGCGACTCTGACGGGTACTGCCCTGGCCGCCGTGAAGGCCGCCATCTTCATGGGCGATCCGCACAACGTCAACGGCTTGCCGTACAACGTCGGCACCTGCAAGGCCGGTGGTGTAAGGATTCACTCTTTCCCCATATTGTGCTGCCAGGAATTAACGGAAGACACCAGTTCGCCGCCCGCCCGAGCGGCTACAAGTGCTCGCCCGCCAACCCGAGCATCATCCAGTCGTACTGCGACTCGACCGATCCGTACTGCTGCAACGGCAACGACGCAAACTCGCACCAGCAGTATGTCAACAAGTACGGTCAGCAGGCTCTGGCCTTCATCAAGAAGCTTGTGGACGCTTCGTGAAGTGGTGCTTCGGGATTATTAGGGGAATCGAAAGAAAGGCTTGTATAGTAGTCAATGTCAAGCATGAGCATCGACCCAATCGAAAATGTATTTTTCACTGGGCCCTTGCATATCGTCGGAATATCTACGCCAGGCGCAGGAGCGTGGGAGGGAGGCTGGTGCCCCTGCGGGTGCAGGGACTTACACGGCACCGCTGGGAGCCCAAAGGGGGAGTCACGTGATACACGCGATACCCCTATTCCGAGACTCCTATACCTAGCCTCCTTCCACCTAACACACAACAGAACAGAGACCACTAGACCCCCATTTTTTAAGTTCCTTGCGGTTGCTTTGTTGGCTTTCTTTACCGATCCTATAGTCGACTACGCCGGATCACCACACCTGGTGTTTCCAACACATATGATGGTTATCACCGTCGAAGTAGTCCCTTAAATCTTACATAGTTATGCCACGATACACTGCTGCAAACCACTTGGACTCCGCTTTCGCCGGTGAGCGAGAATCAGGTGATCCATGCTCTCCTTTATAAGGGGCAGAAGATTAGGGCCACAAAGGCTAGGAGGTTATCTGTGAAGAATGGTTAGTTAAGCAAACCCCTATCTCCAAAGAAGGTCAACACTGGAACGAGAACATTTCCGGGACTTACACGCCAAGCCCGGTCGACATGCATTCCTGTATCTCGAGGGAGAAGAAAACAATCTTTGCTTGGAGAAGTCATATAATTAGATAAACTCCGGTGTTATATGCTGTGGCGATCCCTGCAGGGTAGCAATAAGGAGGTCAAGTATACCCCGAGTGGCTGTCGCCCACTGCCGTGTTAACTATGTGCGACCGTCGACATTTTGCCGACGAGATATATTGGGCTTCGTCCCCATCACCACATCTGCAAAATTGGAGTCGCCGCAGCGATGGGTTCATCCAAATTACGGCGCAAGACGCCCCGTTTTCTGGGAATGAGGCACCGCTTTAAATATGCAGCGATCCTGTTGCTGGGCGCGCTGACGACGAGGAGGCTCTTGCGGAATGGTTGTCTTGGTCTATAGTCAATACAGTCATTGAAGGAGAGATAACCTTCACGATGCTGTTTCGAGGTCTAGTTCTGGGCCTCGGTGCCCTCTTCAGCGCCGGTAAGCCAGCGGCATTGCTCGGGGCCATTGTGCAAACATGACTGACAAGTCTCAGGCCATGCCAACGCCGAAGTGGCCGCCCTCCCGGTGCCCACGACCTGCAGCGGCGTATCCGCCATGAGGTACACCTACACCGTCGCCTCAGGATGGAAAGTCGTCAAGATAGCCGGCGGCCTGAAGCAAGTTCGCACCATCGTCTGGGACCCCCTGGGCCACATGATCGTCTCGCAGGCCCTCAAGGGCATCTCCGTACACACCTTCGGAGCGGACGGCTGCATCAACAGCACGACGAATCTCATCTCCAACGCGCAGCTCAACCACGGCCTGGCCATCACGCCCGACGGCAAGACCCTGTATGCGTCTAGCGAGCGCGCCGCGTACAGCTGGACCTACGACCCCGCGACGATGAAGGTCAGCAACCAGAAGACCGTCGTACAGGGGATGGATACCGGCATCCACTCGACGAGGAACCTGCTGGTCGTTCCTCAGCAGCCCAACATGGTGCTGCTTCAGGTGGGCAGCAATGCCAACTTTGACATGCAAGCGGCGGACGCTGCGACTGGACGGGCGATTATCAAGATCTTTGACATGAGCAAGGCGCCGGCCAGCGGATACAACTACAAGACCCAGGGTGAGGTCTTCGGGTACGGTCTGCGGAACGAGATTGGATTCACCACAGATCCTGCTGGTGTTGTCTGGGGTGTCGAGAACAGCGGTGATGTATGTTCATGTGCCGCGACCTGTCACCAGATTTGACCCCAAGATGCTGACCAAATGCCAGGACTTCACCCGCACCCAGAGCGGCCGCAACGTGGACATCCACAAGGACAATCCCGCCGAGAAGCTGAACAACCGTAGGTTTCCACCGCTCTGCCCAAGCCCTCTACTGTCTCGCCACTAACCTCGCCCCTAGTCGGTGACCCCCTCACGACCCGCAACGCATGGTACGGCTACCCGACCTGCTTCGCGGTCTGGGACCCCTCGGCCTTCACCGACAACAAGGCCCTCAAGACGGGCAGCCACTTCGTCCTGAGCCCTAACAGCTCCTTCAACGACGCCAGCTGCAACACCAAGGCCGTCGCCCCCCGCCTCACCTTCCAGGCCCACAGCGCGCCCATCTGGAACGCCTTCGACGCCGACGCGTCGAACATGTACGTCACCTTCCACGGATCTTGGGATAGACAGCCCCCGACCGGGTTCAGTAAGTTGCAAACACACCTCGCCCCGATAAGAAAGTTGGAGTCTGATGCTAACGCAAACCCCCCGCAGAGGTCGTCCAGATCCCTTTCACCAAGCTGGCGAGTGGCGCCTACGACCCCGTGGCTCCGGCCGACAGCATGACGGGGTACAAGGACATCTTCACGGCGTCAAACCCGGCGAGCTGCACCGCCAACGGTCTGACGCAGAGCAACTGCTTCCGCCTGACGGCCGCTTCTTGGGACCCAGCCGGCCGTGGCCTGTTTGTGGGGAGCGATAACAGCGCCGAAGGAGAGATCTTCCTTCTTTACAAGACCTAAGCCGGTGTTTTAGGGGGTTGTGGTTGCGCACTCCAGGAAGAGTATTGTCTGTATCGAGACTCGTTTGTACATAGCTTACAGGCGCGAGAGCAAGAAATAGCATCGACACTAATAAGACACTCAGCACGGTGAATGTGTGGTATCATGCCTGTATTCATCTACGTCTAGAGACAGAGAGAGACTGTGTACCGGAGCGTGGGAGCACGCATCTACCTATGCTTTGCAGCTGTTCCAGCCGTTCCAGTCCCACAGGCCCTTGTACCAGTACATGTCTACCGGCCTGATACTGCACATGGCATGCTTGGAAGTCCTGCACATTCAGCGCACCAGACCCTCGCTCACATCAACCCAAAGAACTTCAGTGTCGCATCTCCCTGGAAAGGCGGAATATGTCCACCGCCCTGCACCTCATACCCCACAAGCCGCGTGCCATCCCCATATACAATCTTCTTCCAATTCGCAATCGGGTCGTTAGTCACGTTCTTCGCCCAACTCACACCCAGCACATCACTCCACTGATCCAGCTGCGCCTTAAGCAGACTAATCACCACCGCCGTATCAGCCGTACCATGCACAACCATCATCTTCGGCCTGGGCCCCTCATAACCGGGGTCACACTCCCTCGCCAGATCCCCCCACTGCTTGGCCGAGTACGTCCCGGCCTTCTTCCCCAACGGACAGCTCAGGTCGGGCGACATGGGCGTGCTCATCGGCGACCCGGCCCAGCACGCCGCGGGGACCCCGGAGTACGAGGCCGCGCCCGCGAAGACGTCCGGGTAGGTCGCGGCCAGGACGTTGGCCTCCATGGCGCCCGAGGAGCCGCCCACGACGAAGACTTTGGAGGGGTCGCCGTTGTAGGTCTTGAGGGCCCAGGTCACCATGCCCACCAGCCCCTCGGAGTCGCCGCCGCCGGCGTGGGTGAGGGACTTGTTGCTGTGGGCGTCCCAGCAGTTCATGCCCGACTGGGACTTGGAGGTTGGGTAGAGGAGGACGAAGCCGAGCTTGTCGGCGTAGGAGGGGAGGGGGGTCATGGATTGGTACATCTGGCCGGTGCCGCCGCAGGGGTGCAGCTGATTAAGGTAGGTTGTTAGAGAGCCCGGTCGTGTTCGGAAAGCTTTGTATTGGAAGGAGGTTTCTTACGCCAAGGATGATGGCGGGCTTCTCGGCGATCTTGTCTGGGGTGTAGACAAGCATTGCGGGTAGGCCCGAGGGATTGTCGCCCCAGTTCGAGACGGACTGCGTCTTGCCGGCACTGGCTACGGGTGATAGGGTTAGAGCAGCCAGCAAGGCCTTGCTCGCGATGAGGGACAACATGGTTGTCGAAGCGGGCTTTGTTTGATGGACAATAGCTAGTAAAGATGCCTGCTGTGATGATGGAGGAGTACTAGTCATGCTCAGAGGTCGCTAGATAGGACGCCGAGACTTATACTTAAGTGCGCCAGAGGAGTGGAAGCCATCTTGTCGCCATAGATGACCAGCAATTACAACCAACTTGAAGCCAACTACTCCTCGCCCCCAGCCGGGAGTGTGGCTATTCAGCATCGGTATCTGCTTCGGGAGTGAACAAGCCCAAAACATAGTAGTAAGTCTAGTCGGAAAGGAGTTCGGCAGCTTCGAGAAATACTGACTACCAGTTGGGATCCGATATCCGGTACCCTGGGCGTGGCATGGATATTAACCTATTGAGCCGCTGTCAAGCTGAATGGCAGCGGCAGCCATCCAAGGCAACTGGATTGAGGAGAACCGTCGCCCAAATGGGGGTTCGGGCTCCGCTGGGGAGTGCAACAGCGCCTTGATAGCCTGCTTGCCTGGGCATAACCTTGGAATCGAGGTTAGTTTCTATGCATCGATTCACTGCAATGAATTCAAATTGCGGAGTGCCCGCCTAACTGGTCATATGGTGCATTTGTTGTTGAGAGCTGCGATCTCGTCGTGCGAGGTGAAATCAAAGATGGGCCGCAAAAGACGCCAAGGCGGCGCACTGCTGCGAACTCCGCAACCCTAATTTTAGTGCAACCTCCACCATCACGCAACGGGGAAGATGAACATCTGGCCGCTTCGTCATCACAATATTGACGAAGGTCGAGAAAGTCATTCCTTGAATCTCATTCTCGGATCATAGACTGTTGCCGGTGATGTCCGACCCGGGAAGCAGCCGCGCGGTCAGGGGTGCCTCGCTGCTGATCCTGCTGCAGGTCGGATCGCGTCTGCTCACCTTCACGGCCAACCAGGTCCTGCTGCGCTTCCTGACGGCCTCATTGCTGGGTGTCTCGGCGCAGTTGGAAGTCTATTACCTGTCGGTGCTTTTCTTTGCGCGGGAGAGTCTTCGGGTTGCGATTCAGCGGCAGGGGAGTGATGCGGGAGGTGACGCCGTGGTGACCAGCAGCGAGACGAGTGAGGGAGAGAGGAAGGGGGTAAAGGTCGGAGAGAGACAGAAAGGTGAGGGAAAGCCGAAGAGCTATGGCGGCAGCAATAGAGGAGGAGGGACTGCAGTCGATGAGACAGAGGCGACACCGTCAACCAATGCCGCCACGGCACAGGCGGCAGTCAACCTCTCATACATCGCCATCATCCTCGGCGCCGTTGTCGCCATCCTTCTCGGGCACCTCTACATCTCCTCCATCTCGACTGAAGTTCTGTCAACGCCACACCTCCTACACTCAGTCTACATTTACGCCTTCGCCGCCATGCTAGAGCTCCTCTCCGAGCCCGCCTTCGTCCTCATGCAGATCCGTCTCCAGTTCGGCGTCCGCGCCACAGCAGAGGCAGTAGCCACCCTCCTTCGCTGCCTCGCCACTCTCGGATCCGCCGTCTACGCCTCCCGCCACAGCCTCAACTCCGGCGTCCTCCCCTTCGCCCTAGGCCAAGCAGCCTATGGTCTGGCCCTGCTCCTCGTCTACACCTTCTACGGCCTCTCCCTATCTCGCCGCGAGCACTTCTCCCTCCTCCCCGTCCGTCTCCCCGGCAAAGCAGCCTACGTCCTCTCCTACTTTCCCCGCCCGACCCTCAACCTCGCCTCCTCCATGATGGCGCAGAGCCTCGTCAAGCACCTCCTCACCCAGGGCGACACCTTCCTGATCAGCGCCCTCTCCTCCCCCGACGCCCAGGGCGTCTACGCCCTCGCCAACAACTACGGCGGCCTTGTCGCCCGCCTGCTCTTCCAGCCCGTCGAGGAGAGCAGCCGCAGCTACTTCAGCCGCCTCCTCTCCTCCTCCTCCTCCTCCCCCGCAGCAGAAGCCAGCAAAGACAAGCCAAGCAAAGAGACCCCCGTCCGCAGAGCAGCCGCCGACCTGCAGGCCCTGATGAAGATCTACCTCCTCCTAGGCCTCCTCGTCGTCTCCGTCGGCCCCACCGCCGCGCCCCTCCTCCTCTCCCTCGTCGCGGGACCCAAGTGGCGGGGCTCCGGCGCCGGGGACTGCCTCGCCGCGTTCGCGTGGTACGTGCCCTTGCTGGCCGTCAACGGCGCGGCCGAGGCCTTCGTCTCGTCCGTCGCCACCGAAGCGCAGGTGCACGCCCAGAGCGCGTGGATGGGCGCCTTCAGCCTCGTGTTCGGGGCCGCCGGGTTCTTCTTCCTGCGCGTGCTGGACATGGGCGCCGTGGGGCTGGTGGTGGCGAACGGGGTCAACATGCTGTGCAGGATCGCGTGGTGCGGCGTGTTCATCGCGCGGTATTTTAGGGGGCGAGGGGTGGAGTTCGAGTTGGGGGGGATGCTGCCCGGACCGGCGGCTGTGGCGGCTGGGGTTGTTGCTTCGACTGCTGTCCGCAGGGTGGTGGTTAGGGATGTGGTTGCGGATGTGCTGGGCCCAAGGGAGATCATCACGCAGTTGGTCAAGATCGCGGGGGTCACGGTGCCGTTTCTGGTCGCGGTGTGAGTGTCTTTCTCGCGTGAAATGCCATTGTCTTTAGACCTGAGCGCCAAGTTCTAACATATGTACAGGGCCTTCTCCGAACGCAGCTTTATACTCCAAGGGTATCATGCTATGCGTGGCAAGCGGACAGCACCACCACCACCACCACCATGAACCGGTCTGCAAGCAAGCAACCGTACTCCTCACTGCACAGTGTTTTGTCTAATCAAACACAATCTTCTTGGGCTTGACTGTCATGTCCACGTCCTTGTAGAAGGAGCCGTAGGAATCGTGGGCCTTCTTCTTGACGGTGGTGCCAAACTTCATCAGGTCCTCGGGCACCTCCTGGTTGGCAGCCTTCAGGATGTTGATCAAGCTAGGTTTCTGGTCAGCTATGGATCCAGGCATCCCTGTGCAGTGGAGTCATGACTTACGACCCAGAGTGCGCCTTGTCGTGCTCTGTGAAGAGCGTGATGGCCTTGCCCAGCTTTCCGGCTCGGCCCGTCCGACCGATACGGTGGACGTAGTCCTCGATGGTCAAGGGGAACTGCGTCGTATGTGTTAGTCCGCTCAACCGCAAGAATACAAAAGCCAGTGTTGAGCAACCACTTACCGTAAGGTTAATCACAAGCTTCACCTCGGGGATATCCAACCCGCGAGCAGCAACATCCGTAGCAACCAGCACAGTCGTCGTGCCAGCCTTGAACGCCTCCAGACTCCTCGTCCGCTGCTCCTGCCTGAGATCGCCGTGGATACTAACCACCCTGATGCCCTTCCTCTCCAAAAACTGCTCGACGCGGGTGCACTCCTTCTTGTACAGACAGAACACCAAGATCCTATCGTCCTTCTTGGCCCCCTTCTGCGCCTCCTTCAGCAGCTCAAAGAGCCTGAACTCCTTGCCGCGGGGATCGACAACCTCGACCTTCTGCGTAATCCTCGTGTTGGCCTGCAGCTCCAGCGCGCCAGAGCCCGAGACGTTGCCGTCCTCGTCGAACCTGGCCCGCCCGCCGATCGTGATCTTGACGGGGGTGACCATGAACGTCTCGGCCAGCGCGCGCACGCTCGTGGGCCACGTGGCGGTGAACATGAGCGTCTGCCTCTGCTCTTTCGGCTTGCAGCTACCCAGGATCAGCCGGATGTCGTCCTCGAAGCCCTTGTCGAGCATCCTGTCCGCCTCGTCGAGTACGGCGAACGTCGCCTCGGACAGGTCGACGCAGCCCTCGGACAGGAAGTCCTTCAGCCTTCCCGGGGTGGCGACGACGATGTCCACACCGCCGTTCCGCAGGAGGAGCGAGCGCTGCGCGTCCTTGCTCGCGCCGCCGTAGATGCACACGGCCGAGAGGCCGACGAGCCCGGCCAGCTTGGCGATGGCCTCGTGGGTCTGCATGGCTAGCTCGCGCGTGGGCGAGACGACGACGGCGCGGGCGTAGGCGACGGAGCCGCGGGACTTCTTGAGCTTGGGCGAGGACATGAGGGATTCGATGCAGGGGACGGAGAAGGCGTAGGTCTTGCCCGAGCCGGTCTCGGCGACGCCGACGACGTCCCGGCCGGATAGGGCGTAGGGCCACGAGGCGGACTGGATCGGTGTCGGAGCGGTGAAGGAGCCGAAGGGCTTCTTGGAGAGGAGGGTCGAGGGCGGGAGCTGGCTGAACTCAAGGATGGGTCGGAGGGCTGGGTCGGAAGTGGTCGAGTCGGTGACTGTGATCTCTTTCTCGGCGAGGAACTTGTCAATGTCGCTCTGGGGCAACGCAGAGAGAGCCTCTGTCTGGGCGTAGGTATATGGCGAGCTCTTCTTTCCGTTTGCCTCCCCGTTTGCGGCGCCATTACTTGAGGGTTCCGTCTGCTCGGGCTCGACGCTTTTGCTCTTCTTGTTTTTCTTCTTGTCCTTCTTCTGCTTCTTCTCTTTCCTCTCCTTCTTGCTCTTGGTAGCAGCGGCCTCGGCCTCTTCGCCCTCGGCTTCAGTAGGGGTGGCTGTCTCCTCGGTGGAGGGGGTCGTATCCTCGGACTTCTTACTCTTTTTCTTGTCCTTCTTCTCCTTTTTCTCCTTCTTGTCTTTCTTCACCTTGGCCAATGTAAGCTCGGCTTCGTCGGTGCCGGTCATAGGAACATCCTGTTCGGTCGCGCTCTCTCCAGCATCCTTCTTAGCCTTCTTCTTCTTGTCCTTCTTATCTTTTTTCTCCTTCTTGGCCTTTTTCACCGGCGGCTCTTCGTTTGTCTCTGTCGCGCCATTGCTGGTCCTCGCCTTTTTGGAGACTTGAGCAGCGTGCTCCTCAGCCTCTTCACGTTCACGCTTGCTTCCTGCTGACATGGTGGGCTGTTGAATCTGTCCTCCGGAACGTGGCTGTGGTGTCCTTCGTCCGAGAGTGCCCGTCCAGCGGAAAGAAAGACGCCCAGTCTGGATGGCAGGCGGGCAAAAATTTGGAACTTTTCTGTTATCGATAAGGACCCCACTACAGGCGGTGTGCAACTTGACCAATCATGCCGGCCCCTCATCCGCATCTTCTTTTCTTCGCTTACACAGTAGATCTATACTTACACAGTACTCGTAGATTCGCCCTATCAAGTCCAGAAATTCGAATCGCGAAGGTATCGAAGAAGATTGTACGCCTCCGCATGGTGATACCTAGGCATCTGGGGCATGATGGCAACTTCAGGGTGTATGAAGCGGCCACCACGGCCAATTCATTCCTCGAGGCATTGCAGTCCACAGAGCTGGGAGCAAGCCAATGCTTCTCCTCATCTGGAGCTGCGGCGCCCAGCGGTCCGTGGATGTGGAGCGGCTGTGCGGAGATCTGGGGCTACGCAGCGAATCAGATTGCTTCCCCTGTTCTTGCGTGGACAATCCCCATGGCAGCCTGAGCCAGCTATCATCGAATATGGAAATGCGGAAGCACTCTCCGATGAGGACAGCAAGACAGATTCAACTTATGCAAACAGCTGCAAAACATGTGAACAGTTAAGTACGAGCTATGGCTCTCATTGTAGTACCGGGCGATTCTGGCCTTTTCCTTTCCACCACATAGAGTTCTGCACGTCAAGTCCGCGCCACAGCTCTCTCAAGACGGCAACCTCGTCGTCCTAACAGAGCCGTTTGCAGCCATGAGGTTCATCACCGCGGCTCTGGCCGCCTCCTACATCGCCCTGGCCACCGCAGTCACTGGTCCCGCCGTTCCAGGGGCCCAGACCCGGCCCGAAGCCAAGCCAACGAAGATGGAAGACTTCAAGTGGTCGGATCCCTTCTCCTCCTCCAAAATCCGCAAGTTCTCCCCGTCCTGCTCCGCCGAGAAGTCCTTCAGGGCCCGCGAGTACCTCCTCGACGACCTGAGCGAAGACGCGCCCAAGGGCCTGTCCCCGTGGGCCGACGCCCTGCGCAAGATCTTCAAGGGCCGGCCCTACCCCGGCAGCTGGGACGGCTGGGACCCGCACGGCTACGACAGGAACCTGCTGATGATGGAGTACGCCGAGGTGCCCGTCCAGGTGAGGGAGTGGATCGAGGAGCAGGAGCGGACGGACGGTGAGGGCAAGGGCCTCTTTGCCGTGTACGAGAAGCCCAAGGATGCGCAGCACAAGATCCAGAACGTCGTCAAGTTTCCCGCCAAGGACAAGGCGCCGGCGCTCAGGCCGCTGGATAAGAAGAGAGTTGTTCTGTTCGCGCCCGGGGCGTTGTACGATCTCTTGCCGCTCTGGGTGGCTGAGGGGAGTGCTTGCAAAGGTGTGTACATGTCCGAGGCCATGTTTTGGCGTCAGCCGAGACTAATAACTGCGTCAGAAACACTCCTGGATACCTCTAAGTACAGCCCCAAGCTGGCCGAGGGTGCAGTCATCGCTTGGCCGGTCAAGTACGGCAAGGCCAACAGGAAGAAGGACGAGAGGGACATCGAGTTCACCATCAAGGCGCAAGTCCTCCAGGCCAAGGCGGAGGGCTCAGACGAGGCGTCGAGGGATGAGCTTTAGTCCGCATGATTCGTGGTCTAAGATTTTTACGTGTTCACTGTACAGCACATATCTGGGCAAAATCAATAGACTTGCATGGGTTTAGTCTCGACGCTAGCTTCTGTTCGTTTTGTCTAGCCACACGACACTGCACGGAAGACAACGGCCTCCTCCTACAGCGACGCCTCACTCCTATCACTCCTCGTCCCCCGGTCCCTCCCCTCCAAGTCTCTCATATGCACCAGACTCTGCTCATCCGGCTCGTCGCCATACTGCACGGTGAAGCTCTTCTGGTAGATGATCGCCCCGCCCCGCTTCACCGCGCCGTCGTCCCCCGGCCTCCCATCCGCCGCAGACCTCACACCGGACCGCCCAGGCCGGCTGTTGCCCGTGTTCCGCTGTCCGTAATAGTAGCCGCCCGTGGCGCCGGAGCCGCCAAGCACCGGGAACAGGCGGACCAGCATCAGCCGGGCCGTCGGCAGCGTGGCGCACATTATGCCCACGTTCACCTCGATGGTGGACCAGTTTGTCACGTCCCAGTTGTCCCAGGTCGGGTTGGTCGAGTTGGCGAAGGTGACGAGCGACTGCAGGCGGAGGATGCTGACGACCGTGACGCTTGTACAGAAGTGTTAGTACGGGCTGCGCAACGACAAAACACTGCCTGACAGGCATGGGGGGTGTGTGAAGAACTTACAAGGTGCCGACGCAAAACATGATAGCCACGCCTATCTTCTTCTTCCAGTGCAGATTCAACCCCCGCAACTGGCTGAGCGGGATGGCCAGCATCCAAATATCCAGCGCAATACTAATGGCGGCGTGGGCCCATCCGATGCCATTGACGTCCAGGCACTGCCCGACGTGCTCCCCGTCCCACTTCTCCCAGAAGTAGCTGACGGGCCTGCACTGGAAGATGGCGATGAACACGAAGACGACCCCGAACAGCGCGTTGAACGCGACGGTCGCCCACAGCACCTTCCTCGTGCCGTCTCCAGGGAAGATGCGCAGGTAGAAGAAGAGCAGCGACATCTTGAGCAGGGTGATCTGGGCGAAGTAGAGCACCACCATGACGTAGAAGTACATGCCGAAGGCGGTGATGGTTGCCGGGGCGAGCGTCCAGACGTCGCGGCCCAGGCCGTTGGCAGCGGTGCCGTGGACACCGATGTAGGTGGAGGGCACGCCGGCGATGGTGGTGATGAGGATGAGCCAGTCATCTGCGGCGAGGCCCATGCGGGTGATGAGAACTTTGAAGGCTACGCGGAGGACGATGAAGAGGCCGGTGATTACGCCGAGGATGATGGTGATGTTTTCGAGGAGTTTTGTCTTGTTCCGGATGGGAGCGTGGCACGCTGTTGCTGTGTAGTTTTTGGTGACTACCGTGAGGGGCTGGTGGTTAGTGGGCAGACAGACAAGGGAATTTCGAGGGCGAGTTGCAGACTCACCGAGAGCCTCTTTGACAGTGCATCCTTGAAGGACACAAGTCGTGACAACATCTTGGAAGTGCTGGTCGGCACAGATACATGGTTGGTCGAGGATCGAACAGGTCGTGCTGTTCAAGGACTGTATCAAACATGTTGTCTGCGAAAGTCGTCAGCCGCCGTCAAGGTCAACGCACACACAGATAAGAGAACGTGAACCTACGGCACAAGAAGGCAGGTCAGCAACCCCCTCTGCCTGCGTCGTTGGAATAAGCACCAGCAACGCAGGCAGGATTGCGGCCAAGGAGATCGACTGCAACCTCATCGTGTTTGGCTCACCCGTCACATCACAATCACATCGCAGTTTGTTGGTAACAAGAGTCAAGAAAGAGGGAAGGGTCCCGGTTCGCAGTTAAAGTTCGGGCCCGTACCCTGAATATGTGGACTTTCTGCGTCCCCGCCGTCGATCCTTGAACGTGGTGGTGATTCAGGATGTACGACCGTGAAACTCCATTTCAATTTAGTAGCAAAGCTAGCTACTGAAATCTCCGAAATCTAGTGGCGGACGTAGAACTCACAAGCGAACCTGCATGCATGGTTTTCGGTACGTGATAGTGGTAGTCTGGAAGGTCCAGTCGCACGACACGGCAAGCATATATCCATGTACGACGGTCAAAGCGTCCAGCGTCATCTTGAAGAGACCGTGACTCTCCTCTCACCTTGTCCTTGTCTTACAACGCTGCCCCCTGCAGCGAGAGACAGTCTGGTGGCAGGAGATATTTCCCTTTCAGGACATGGTAAGCCTATCAAACCGTGTGGCGTCGATTAGCCCCAAAAAGGAACAGAAAGGGCTCCAGAAAGGTGCAGTGGGCTAGAGTTTAATGCACATCATGGGAGTATCGTGTGTTCATGGGGTGTGTCCAATCATTTCCAGGAATAGCATGCTTGTTACGTTTTAATGGTGTGAACCCTCAAACGACCCAGGCTCAGGAACATCACACCCTGGGCGGGCCGAAGCCAGGTCCGGGCCCCTCGTACCGTTCGATGAAAGATCGGTAGATGCAACATTGCGCAACCCTGTGTCCTGGCGAGGTGGTGCCTGGATAGTACGTACACTGCACTAGCTGGCTCTGCGGCTATTTTATCATTGGCTCCGTGCTCGCTCGCAACTCTCACCGGTGAGTTCTGCTAAGACGAGGATGGACTGCCCTCCGACGACTACGGACGCGGGCTGACGTTAGAGTCAGTCAACTTTTGGGGAAGAACAACGATCTAGACTTTAGCGCCGGCCTCCGATTCCGCAGTCAGACCTCAGCTTTACTTGGCAGTTGGGAAATGCCCAGACAAAGTACGGAGCATCGTGCCATGTCGCGTCAACGAAACACATAGTTTGTCAAATCTCTAGTACGAACTCTGACACATGTATTGCGGAGAGATCATGTCCATTTCCCCTGGTCAGAATGACCATGGCAGTCAGCAGAGGCTGGAGCGCATCTCTGGAAGCTAACACCGAACCTCAAGCTAGACATCCATGACTTCGACTCCGAGTCTAAAGCAGAGGCTAGCCAGGAGGCCAGTAACACACTAGCAGACCTAAAAACAGGTTACGTATCCTTCTATCAAGGATCAATCAACTCGGAGTCATTCCGCCGTAGGTACGTCGCTTCATCGGCATCCAGGATGTTATTCTGCAAGGCAAAATTCTTCTTCTTCAGCGCTACCCCGGGTTGCGCTCCATCAGGACACCTGCCCCGAGTCCCAACCGACCGGTCATGCCACCGTAGTGCGGTACGTTGCTAACCTCCGACTCCCCTGGACCCATCCTCTCTTGGTTCAAGTAAATCACACCTGCAACTCGATACTACTACCTACCTCGCGTAGGTCAATAGACAAATACCTGACAGGAGTACATCCCTCATCCTTTCTCACCAGCATACCGTCTCCCCTTCTAGCTCTAATATTTATTTAGGCCAAGCCCTCGTCCGGGTCATCTTTTGTCCCCAGGCGCAGGACAACAAATACGTACTCCTGTTGAAACCACCCAACGTTAGCATCACTCCACGCCGATCAGTTCCCATCGATCGTGATGGAGCATCAAGATCGCAATGATCGTGAAATCCCCGCTTGCTATCCATCCAGATAGGCGAACTTTGCAAGGCGACCGGATTGTGGGCTCCGCACGACCCGGCCGGCTGCGACGTGGAGCTGGCTGTGGATATCCTTTTTTTTGCGATGGTAGATTGGGAACTCAAGACAGTCTAATGATCGCCTGAGCGATGACTACGTCACTTGTGGTGATAGAGATAGGCACCGCAGGTCGTTGCGGGAAGATGGTAAGTCGGAGAGTGGGAAAGCGACAGACCATCTGCTGCGATCGGTTGCAGGTAGCCTCACTCCATGCTGTGGTCCAGCAGCGGGTCAGGGAGGATCCGGAAAGGTTCTCGAGGCTAAATACAAGAACCCAGTCGTCAACATCGTCGAGGTGCGGTAGAAATGTGTTACGCGTACGCGAGGAAACTGCAGGATCATCCCATTTGTGAGCGTAGCCTGGAAGAACACCCATGGACATAAGAGCGGAAACTCATTGCTCGACAGCAGCATGGGTTTGTGAATCGGAAACTCTTTCATGTTGGGTCTTCAGATGCTGCCAAAAGATCTATCTCGTCTAGAGCAACTTCCACAACCACACCACACTCGCAACAATCTACCTCTTGACAGGTGTCAACTTGACCATCAGAGGCGGCTTGTTCCACGTGTTGAAGGCCTTGACGTGCTTCAAGCTGCCCTCGGGATCCCAGACATCAAACTCGGCGATGTCATCCGCGCGCTGGATGTCGAAATTCCACAGCAGCTGGCCCAAGATCAGCCGCAGCTCGAGATAGCTCAGGTGCTTCCCGATGCAACCCCGCGGCCCCAGCGAGAAGGCCTGGCTGGCCTCCTTCTTGTCGGCGGCGTACTTGTCGGTGTCGATCCACCTCTCCGGGATGAACTCGTCGGGCCGGACGAAGTTGCGCGGCGAGTGCGTCGCCGACCACGAGTGGACCGAGACGGTGACGCCACCGGGAAGGAACTCGCCGGCCACCGTGTCGCCCCCAGCGGGGACGGTGCGCGTCAGGCCCGTGGGCACGGGCGGGAAGATGCGCAGCGCCTCGTCGATGCAGGCGTTCATGTACTCGCACTCCTGGAGGTCGAGGAACTTCATCTGCTCGGCCGTCGGGAAGCGCGTGCGGATCTCCTCGGTGAGGCGCCTGTAGGCGTGCGGGGTGCGCATGAGCCACATGACCATGCCCGAGAGGAGGGAGGCGGTCGTCTCGGAGCCGGCGACGCTTGGATGAGCCTTGTCAGTGACCGGGGCTGGATATATGGCCTTGGGAAGAGGGATTGCACACTCACATGAAAAGCGCGCTGTTGAGGATGATCTCGTCCTTGCTCACTTGGGCGCCCTTGTCGTTCTGGCGGAGGATGTAGTACAGGAAGTCCCTGTGTTCGCGACGAAGGCCCTCGTCCATGCGCCTTATGCTCTTGTCAGTTGAGGATGCTTCACGTGGGGGGAGGGCATAGAGGCTATACTTGAGGCACTTCTCCTTGCTCATCTCCAAATGCTGGAACCGTTTCTGCCGCAGGGATGTGGGAATAAACCAGACAAGCGTCTTCTGCATCGTGCTTCCAACGCGGAACATACGTCTGGTGGCCTGCTCGAAAGCGCCGGCCTTGATGGTCTGCGTGATCAGGGAGACCCAGGAGTGGAAGACGCCGTCCTTGAGACAGCCGAAGGGCTCGCCAAAGGCCATGTCACCGATGATGTCGAAGGTGGTGAAGTTGAACCAGTCGCACATGTTGATGGGCTCGCCGCTCTTGGCGAAGGGCTTCAGCTTCTCGATGAAGAGGTCGACGTAGCCGCGGATGATGCTCTCCTGCTCGAGGAGCGCCTTCTGGCTGAACGCGTGGGCCAGAGCTCTCCGCTGCCGGGCGTGGTTGGTGTCGTCGGCCATGGTCAGGGTGGTCGAGCCGGGGATGTCCTCGACGGATCCGACGTGGATCGGATCCTTGTGGAACTGAGGGTGGCCCTGCCGGTGGCCGTAAATGTCCTTCCATGCCTGGGGGTCTGTGAAGGCGAGCTCATTGGGCATCAGGCGGACAATGGGACCGTATTTGAGGTGCAGTTCGTGCACGTCCATGGGCCACCGACCGCGGAACAGGCCCCATATGCTGTAGATCTGCTGGGTGTGAGCGAGGATTCATATGCTGTCGGCGAGGATACAGGAGGCTCACAGGAGAGATCTTCGCGAAGAAGGGGCCAGGGAATCTCGCCAGGGGGTGGAAGTAGACATTGTAGATGCACCTCCAGAGCGTGTAAAGGAGGCCCGAGGCCACGATGAGCCCTAGCAAGGCGGTTCGCGGGCTGGCAATAGCATCTTGTCCGTCTAGGAGGCCCATGGTGCTGGCTGATTCAGATCGTCGGGTCGAGTCGACTGAACAACTCGTCTTGGACATAAAAGACACTCTAGCTTTGGGAGTGCCATCTTGCTATATGGAGGCCCTCTGGGCACCCGCGGCTCTTGGCCACAGGTTGACGGCCAATGTTGAGGCTTCAGTGGGATATCATTTTCCAGTCCCAAAGAGCATTAGCGCGCGCAGTTTAAGACTCTGAACTGAGGTATGCAGGCGTTCCTCGCCCCCGAAGGATGCAAGCACTTCCAGGTTGCACATCATGATGTGCCGCCTTACAGTGGGCATTCTCCAGTCAAACAGTCGAACAAGCAGCCTGGAGATGCACACAACGACTGCGGGGTGCCCCGCGATTGAGTCTCAGGGACAACAAACCCCACTAAATTTTGTCCTCAGGGACAGAATTATGGGACCTAAGGCGGGTTATGTTTTCCGTCAATTGACCAATCATTCGTCGTCTGTTGCAATCGCGGTCGGAGTCCAGCATCCTCGAACTTCTTCCTGAGTCGCGGATGCTGCGCCGACTTGGAGACGAGTTTCCTTTCTGGAGTTCGTCATAGGAATCGTACGTGCTTGTATGGGCCGGCACGGGTCTGAACGTTCCGTCCGGCGACAGCCAGCCTCAGCCACGGGTGGACCACTGAACCGTTATATCAGGAAGCCTCTGATAGGCTGGAGGGCGCCTTGGGTGCCATTTCAGCCACAGCACCAATTTCAGTTGTTTCGGTACGGGCGCGTTCCGGGTCGTGCCATACGCTGTGATCCGCTCTTAAAATTCATTGAAAAAAAGAGAGCATCATTGATCCTCATCAGAGTCGGCGAGTCATCCCCATAAACTTGCATCGGGCGTGAGCTTGCAGGTTGTCAGGTCTTGAGCATCGCCCTTTATTCCGTCCAGCTGCCCCTTTTCCACAATGGCAAAAAGAGGGAAGTATGAGTTTGGCGGCCCGTAAGTGTGCCTAAATTCCTTCCACCATGCAGGGTGGTGCCAACGTCATCTGACAGCGCGTTTATAGGCTCGGCGCTACTGCCATCGTCTTCGGTCTTCCGCTGTTGATGAACGCCTGGTACTTTTTCTGCAACGATGTGTCGGGCTGCCCTGCACCGGCTCTGCTGGAGCCTCGCACGCTGACATGGGCCAAGCTGAAGACCCAGATCCCTTGGCCTCAGAACGGCGTGGCTGGCTTCTTCTCGTGGAAGGTTACCGGGTGGCTGTTTGCCTACTATGCCCTGAGCATGGTGCTCTACCGCATCCTGCCCGGTCATGAGGTTTACGGCTCCAAGTTGCGCGAGTCCGGGAAGCCCCTGAAGTACAAGTTCAACGCCTTCGGCACCACTCTTGTCGAGCTAGCCGCGTGTGCCGTCGGAACCTACTTCTACGGCGCCGAGTTCCCCGTCTGGACCTTCATCACGGACAACTACCTGCAGCTTCTGAATACTAGCATCGTCCTGGCCTTCGCCATCGCTACCTGGGTCTACATCCGCAGTTTCAGCGTCAAGCCCGGCAACCCGGAGCTGAGAGAGCTCGCCCGCGGCGGCCACACGGGCAACTTCATCTACGACTTCTACATCGGCCGCGAGCTGAACCCGCGCGTCACCCTCCCCTGGATCGGCGAGGTCGACGTGAAATGCTGGCTCGAGATGCGCGTCGGCCTGACGGGCTGGATTCTGCTCGACCTCGCCTTCATCGCCAAGCAGTACCGCACCTACGGCTTCGTCTCGGACAGCATCGTCTTCCTGACGGCCGTGCAGTCCTACTACGTGCTCGAGGGCCAGTACTCCGAGTCGGGCGTCTTGGGGATGATGGACATCATCACCGACGGCCTGGGCTACATGCTCGTCTTCGGCGACATCGTCTGGGTGCCCTTCCTCTACTCCAACCAGTGCCGCTACCTCTCCGTCCACCCGGTCCACCTCGGCCCGGCCAACCTCGCCGCCGTCGCCGCCGTCTTCGTCACGGGCGTCTACATCTTCCGCGCCGCCAACTCGGAGAAGTACGCCTTCCGCACCAACCCGGACCAGCCGCGCTTCAGGGACGCGACCTACCTCCAGACCAGGCGCGGCACCCGCCTGCTCACCTCGGGCTGGTGGGGCATGGCCCGCCACATCAACTACTTCGGCGACTGGCTGCAGTCGACGCCCTTCACCATGCCGACCGGCATCGCCGGGTACGTGATCCTCCCCGCCGGCAGCGCCCTGGCTAGCGCGGCGGTCAATGGTGCGACGATGCTGGACGGGCGCGAGGTCGTGCAGGGTGCTGCCCGGGGGTGGGGCATGATCTTCACCTACTTCTACTCGCTGTACTTTGGGTTCCTTCTTGTGCACCGCGAGGGGCGTGACGACGTCGCGTGCTCGGAGAAGTATGGCGAGGATTGGGAGAAGTACAAGAAGATTGTCAAGTGGAGGATTCTGCCTGGTGTGTACTAGGCGGGGGGATGCCATGTAAAGATGGGATTGCATGGCAGGTGATCTGCTGGGCATCGCCATGATCTGGCCGGGAGGAGAGTCATTGTACTCACCATTGTTAGTATGGGGAAGCGTCCTGGCTAGATAATTCTAGACCATTAATGTAATGGATTTTCTTAGCCTCATGAAGTGGTACTCAAGCCTCGTCGTGACAAATGTGACCGAATGGCAGTAACTGGAAGCGGCTAGGGAACCGGCTAGGATATCAGCGTTCTTGTCCCAGCACAGTAGGAACCGCACGTGCAGGTGGAAGCCATTATCAAAGCTTCAGGAGGCCTAAGGGACTGGACTTCCCTTAAGCCACCTGTGTCGATAGCTTTGTTTGCAGGTGCTAACTTCCACAAAACCTGGTGACAAACACAGCTAAGGTCATAATATTATTCTAATATAATGTCTCCTAAACACAGGAAAGGGGTATATGGCCAGGTAGTAGCCGGCATGTAAGAGGTGAACTAAAGAAGAGACCGAGATATGACAGACAACGCCTGTGGCCAAGAGCAAAACCAAGCTCATATATGCAAGTGACAAACAAAATGCTTGAAAGTCGGCATAGTCCAGAGCCAACAAAAACGCCTCCCATGCAGTATTGGTCGAAAAGATAGCGGATCCCATTTGACTCGTACAGGGAGGGTTCAAGCACCCTCCAACCCCTCTCGTAAAGCCTCTTGGTCGACAACATCAGGACACACTTTACTCGGTGCCCCCCTCCGCTGATGAGCAGCCCAGTACTCGTAGAAGCCAGGAATGGCACCGGCTTGGTTGATTCCAGGAGGCCTGGCGATGGGTTTCAACTCAAATGCCGGTTTGCTCGATGCCCCGGTGCTGTCGGACGCAGTGCTTCTGGCGTCGGATATCGACGGCGGGCCGGACCCAGATGACGGCACCGCAGCCGGCATGGCAGTTGGTGGCTCCGGAGTTCGTGTCGCGCCCACGGAAGGAGGCTCGGGACTGCCCCAAAGCCGCCACGAAACCAGCCTCCCCAACGGGCTTCTCGCCGACTGGCTGGGCTGACTGGGGCTTTTTAGCGTATCACGAGGTGTCGTCGGCCCAGAGACGACCCTCGTGGTGCCGCGGCTCGACGACGTGGACAGTCCCAAGCCGACGAGTTCCAGATTGTCTCGGAGGACGACGCTGCCCCTCTTCCCTGCGCCCCCACCGCGCGATATGGTGGGACTGGCGGTCACGGTGCTGATGCCGGTACCAGCAGCTGTGGCTCCCAGCGGTCTGAGGGTGAGCTGGCTGGGGCGGACTTTGAGAGTATGGATGTCCATGCCGTTCGACAGCGACATGATCGACTCGTGGGAGACGACGCGCCGGAGAGCACGCGGCACTTGTGGTATGTCAGGGTCAAAGTAGTCGAGGACCGGACTTGCAAGGGATGTGTCGTCGTTCGCATCGGCGTCGTCGCCATATGTCGGAAGGACTGATTCGTCGGAAGCGGTAGCGGTGGGGGTCAGGCTTGGGACGTCATCTGATGACGGCGACACAGCGGTAATAGGTGTTGTCGTTGCTTCCTGGGGCTCCTCATGGCCCGGATCCTTCTGGGCACTGATTGATAGCTGTGATGCGGGATGAGCATCCTTGGAAATATGCGAATCCAGGTTAAAGTTGATCGGTACCGATCGACCGAACTCTGGCCGGATAGATGCTTCCGAACTTCGCTTCCGATGAGCATTTTTGAACCAGGACGGCGATGTGGGATCCACGCTCGTGGTTGGTGACGCTGGAAGTGACAAATCCACGACGCCTCGATCAAACATCGAATTGCCATGATTTGACTGGGGTGAGCTTGGAACAGAGGAGAGCGTAAAGTCCGAAGGCTCGTCAGAAAGGTAGGACCAACGCGGTGGCGGGAGAGACGTGATGGAGCCTTTCGTAGTATGAGAAAGCATCGCAGGTGACGGTGACGACTTGTTGAGTTGCCATCGACGCGTGTTCGGCGTTGACGGCGTTGACACAGCCGGCGGCGTGAAGACTCCTGGGTTCAGCGAGTGCCTCTTCTTTTTGGGCTTCTTCAGCTCGGCCTTGGGCGCAACGTGATAATGATGATGGACGTGAAGTTCCTGGGAAATCCGCTTCTCTGCCACCGGAGTTGGCGGCTCCAACTCGGCACGTAGCGTAGAAGCCGCGCTCACTTCGCCCTTGACTGGTTGATGGTACATCAGCTGTTCCCTCAAACTCTGGATCTCGTCGTTGGAATTCATCAGCATCTCGCGCAGCTCGGCCATGCTCAGCTGGAGATTCGCGTTGTCCTGGAGCAAATCCCGCACAAAATGTGACACTACACTGCTGCCATTCTTTCCGTCGGTGAGGTTCTTTGCCGCAGCGGCACCCTTGAGGCGTCCAGCAGCTGTGTCGAGGTCCTTCTCCATGGCTCGCTGTCGTTCCATGCGACCAATAACCTCAACATGGCGTTCCCGTTCTTCCTTTGCCTCTTTCTCCATGCGCTCGAGCTGGTCTTGCATGTCGCGGAGGCTCCGTTCCGCCATCCTCCATCTGTACAACGCACTCCTTGCCTCCTCCTCCGAGTGTGCCACCTCCTTTTGCATCCTCTCCTGGTCTCCCTCGAGCGTGGCAATATGGCGTTCCATGTCGGCAGCGCGGGCCGCAGCGCTTTCCAGCCGCTTGATGGTAAGCTGAGTCTCTTGGAGGGCCGCCTCCAAGCTCTGTATCTTCAGCTCGGATTCGCTGACAGTACCGTTGAGCTGCGCCAGTCGATCGAGGAGGGCGCGGTTCTCCTCAATGGTCCGATCGTTGCTTTGCTGGAGCGCAGCATTGTCGAGTTGGAGCTGCTCGATCCGAGCGTTGAGCTCGGCGCGGTCGCGCTCGGCAGAGGCCATGTAGGCCTCATGGCGGGCCAGGAGGGCCTGAAGAGCGAATGTCAGCGCCGGTTCGGAAGGCTGGGGCACAGCTTGATGCGGTTCCGCCTCTTCCATCATTGCGTGTCTCGCAGCTGTAACTCAAGTCCGTCCCAACAGAGAAGATAAGAGTCCCCCGACAGGGAAGGCCAGAAGCCCGTAGACAATTCAAAGAAGGGGCATCAAGGCGAACAAAGAGAGTAGTAGAACGGATGGATTAGTGGTGGACACTGACCTGGCCCATCCTCGCAGCCACGTGGACATCCTTCTCGACGTTGTCCAGGACAGAGCAGTTGTGCTTCAAAAAAGCGCAGTCGTCTTGGCCGCAGCAGCACCGGATGACCGCAGGCTCAATTTCCCGCCTCGGATTTGCCAGATCTGCCATTCCTGTCGCTCTGGAATGTAGGCAGCTGTGCGAGTGAGGTCAGGTAGGGTACGATATCGACTCGCCCCTCAGAGCCCCGCATAGTCGCAATTCCTCGAAGACTTGCACAATGACGAAAGGCACCAAGAAGGTAGTCACAGTAGGGATCGGGTCTCCTCTATCAAAGTATTGTAAAGTCGTGAAATGGTGGAATTTGTTCTCCCAGTGCACAGCTTCAAAGTGCACCGTCGTTGGGCGATCTTTGTTCGATGTCGAAGTCCGTCCTTAGCGCGACGCGAACAAAGATCAGGTGGGACAACTGGAGCGGACTCGGTAGTGGAGCAAGACACGATCAACCAGGTACCTGGAACGTGAGATGCTTCTCGGTCTCATCTTAATACGTGAAGCATGATGGAGCTAAGGAAGATTCTGCAGATAGGCGAATCGTCTCATGACATACTGAGGAGAGATGCTTGGAGGATGATCGCGTCAAGCTGACTGGGAGTGTTTAAATGGAAGTTGTTTTGGCGTCAACGCGACAGGAACCAGGAACGGGACGCACGACGGGCGCAGGGGACAAACCCGGATCACGGTTTAGACTTACTTAGGCACTGACCCCTGTCCAAATGACGAACCCCGGAATCCCTGCTGCCCTATCAGTCCCTTATCGCTCACCTTATCCCTATCGCGACACGCCGAGGCCTTGAATCCGGGCCACCACCAGCCACTCGATATCAACACCACAGCTGAATATCCGGCAGGTGAAGGAGGAGGTATCACATACAAACATAATGTGCGGATGCGTGACTCGTAAGTCCAAGTGTCCCATGTCATACTTTGTACACGCACCACCAATGACTCCCCCCTTCCATCAGGAGTGCATCTCACGTCCCTACCACCTCCTCCCTCACTGCAAGTTAACAAACAACCCCCCATCAACCAGCAACTGGGCCCCCGTCACATAACCACTCAACTCCTCGCACGCAAGAAACACCGCCGGCCCCGCCAGATCCTTCGGCTCCCCCGTCCTCCCAAGCGGTATCCTGCCCTCCATATACCTCCGCTTCTCCTCAACATTCAAGTCCTCCTCGTTCAACTGCGTCTTGATCGTGCCCGGCAACAGGGCATTACACCTAATCCCGTACCTCCCCAGCGCGCACGCCGTGCTCTGCATCAGGCTCAGCACGCCCGCCTTGGTGGGCGTGTAGTGCGTCTGGCCCGCGCCGCCGACCAGCGCGCTGATGGACGACACGCCGATGATGCTCCCGCCCTGGGGGTCCTGGTGTCTGGCCATCTGCCTCGCGGCCGCCTGGACGACGTAGAAGGCCCCGTCGAGGTTCGTCCGCACCGTCCTCGAGAACAGGTCCGCGTCCAGGTCGAGGAACTCGGCGAAGGTGCAGATGCCCGCGTTGCTCACGCACACGTCCAGCCGGCCCGTGCCGAAGGTCTCGAGGGCGAAGGCCACGAGGGCCGGGCCCGTGGCCGGGTCCTGCACGTCGCCCTGGAGGGTGGCGAGGGTGCCGGCCGTGGAAGGCGAGGAGGACTTGATCGCCTCGGCTTCGGCGACGAGGGAGTCGAGGTGCGGCTGGTCTTTGGGGAGGCCCAGGTGGTTGACGGCCACGCTGCAGCCTTGGCGGAGGAACTCGAGGGTTATGGCCCGGCCGATACCCGTCGTGCCGCCGGTTATGATGGCGGTTTTGCCGGCTAGGAGGTTTTTGGCTGGCATGGTGTCGGTGTGCTGTGTGACTCGACGGAGGTTTTGGGCTTGACTTGGCTGGTTTAGGTCAAGATGTTGCGAGCCTCAAGCTGTTCGCAACGTAATGAGGATGCTCGCTCTCGACGCTCAGGGTTAACAGACCGTGAAGCGACTTCCAATCGATGGTGTAAAGCACGTAGAACAGCTACTATGCTCCCACGTTTATCATCTCATCAAGCTCCCGTCATCGCGACATCCAGGACGACGGAGTTGCTAGACTAAGGTCGGTATTGGTGGGGGTCGGTCCCCGGGCGATTTAGCCTCCAGGATGCTTTGCTGCATGCAATGTTCAGCGTGTGGGGTCCGGCACTCAAACCCCGCCACATCTCGGGGAGCATTGCAGCGAGCAAGCGAAGACATTGTCTTTGGCCGTCTCGTGCCTCGGACGAAGGACATTGCCTTGTAACGTAGGTCATCAAAAGTGGTCTGTCGAGGCAGAAACACACCGCTGTGTGGCTCCAATGGATAATCACACTGGGGGTGGCTGTAAGGTAAGGCGGTTTATGCGGAATAATGCATAGATAGCAACTTGATATCGATTCTCACGCCACGAGCGTGCCATGTACAGTAGATTTCAGAGAGATCACCTAAATTACCCAATGCACAGGCTAATACCACACCACCCGTCCCATACACACGACTAAGCTGTGGTAAGCTCCTGCACCTTAGACACAAGCCCGTTCATGACCCCGTCCTCCTTGTTCTCCGCCTCAACACCAGGCGCAGGCGCGGCTTTCGCCGTTTCCAACGTCTTCTCCGAGTCCGCGTCGGCGTCCGGCGTGGGTGGGCTCAGAGCCTTCACGGGTGGCGGCGTGAGGAGGTAGTCGCTAGGGATAAGCTTCGCCCTAACAGCAGGGTTGATGGTGAGACCGAACCCGGGCTTGTCGAGATCAGCCGTGGTCAAGAAGCCCTTGGTGGGGATCGGCTCATCAAGGAACAGGTCGCCAAACACAGGCAGCACGCTCTTGCCGTCGGGCGAGTTGGCCAGGTACTCCTGGAACGGGGTGTTGGGCTGGCTCATGACGAAGTGGTAGCTGTACGGCCCGCTGGCGTGGGGGACGACGGGGATATCGTACGCGGCCGCCATGGCGGAGACCTTGAGCAGCTCCGTCATGCCGCCGAGCCACATGACGTCGGGCTGGATGATGTCGAGGTTCCGGCCCTCGATCAGCTTGCGGAAGCCGTAGCGCGAGTACTCGTGCTCGCCCGTGGTGAACTTGATGGTCGGGTGGGCGCGCTTGATCTGGGCGAAGCCGTCCGTGTCGTCGGGCGAGAGGCACTCCTCCCACCAGTTGATGTTGAGGTCGGCGCACTGCTTGGCAATCTCGATGGTGTAGGACACGTTGAGCGACATGTAGCAGTCTACCATGAGCGGGAAGTCGGGCCCCACGGACTCGCGGTGCTTGCGCAGGAACTCGACGTTCTTCCTCAGCCCCTCGTGGCCCTCTTCCGGGCAGTACGGTAGGGGTACCTTGGCCCCCCAGAAGCCCATGGCCTTTGCGGCTGGCGGGTCGGGTCCGGTGCAGTAGAAGTTCAGCCTCTCCTTGGTGGCCCCCCCGATCAACCTATAGACGGGCTCGTTCCGTAGCTTGCCGAGCAGATCCCAGATAGCGAGGTCGATGACGGAGATGACGGCGATGGGCAAACCTTTGCGGCCGTAGAACATCGATGCTCTGTACATCTGCTCGAACAAAAGGTTGGTGTTTCTGGGGTCAGCGCCGATCAAGAAGCGCTCGAAGTGCTGGTGGACGAGCCAGCATCCCGGGGGCCCTACAGTTGTGCCGTCAGCAACAGGGCAAGGAGGAAGGGGACGGTGGGCGCAGGGTACCTCCAAAGCCCGTTGCGAAGCCCACGGTGCCATCACTGGCCTCAATCTCGATCAAGAAAGACCCCAAGACATTGATACCCCATTGCGTCCGCGAGGACCTATACTTCTCCCACTGGGAACACGGCGTCGAGATGGGAGAGTCGATCAACCTGAGGCCTGGTTAGCTCCCGCGCAGATAATTCTCGATAGTCACATTGCGCATACCAATGGCCTCCTTTGACATTGTGATAGTCACCACCTACGGTATGTAAGTCAGTCTGGCACGACGAAGGCAGAGTGAGGACAAGTGACGCACCTGAGCCTACCCCGCCTATTATGTATGACCTCACGGCCTTGATGGTTGGGAACTGCCTGACAGACGCCATTGGGCAGGATCAGGCCGTATAGATAATAAAAAAACACAAGACAGAGGTGTAAGTGTCGCAGATATTCTGAGAATAGACAGCCAACAGGTACAGATACGGGAAATGAAAGGTGTCCGCAGATAGATATAATTATCCAAGACAAGACGACAACAGCCGAAGAGGTTAATGGAGAAAGAATATGTTTAGCGCGTCAGCCTCTTTTAAGGGTTGCAATGCAGAAGACGATCTCGGCCCTCGAGTCCCTGAACCGGAAAATAACAAGAGATCGATGAAGTGGACAAGTGATGTTCTTGCATCTAGAAAGGACCGCCCGTCCATGTTGAATCTTCCGAACCGTGACCGAGAGTGGCTCAATGCTGGATGGATCGTGGGGGCTCTCCTCACACCTAGTCGGGCGTTGATGTACCGACCAGTTTGCCCCCCCGCCTATTCTATTCGTAGACTTAGACCTAGTTTAGACTTGCACTGGATCCCGGCCAGGCCAGCTAACTGCCGCAGAGGATACAGGGACTTGACATCAACAGGACGACAAAAGCGTCAGACCTTAGTTTAATGCATGCAGATCGCCAGTCTTTGGCAATCCAATGTCTCCTTTGAGCTTGGCCATGCGGGATGTCGCCATCGTAAATGAGACAGTCGTGGTTCATCAAGCGTATCCTTGGGATAAGTGCTCGTGCTCAGGGCAAACGGTATTTCAGAGCTTGCAGTACCTAGACAAACAACTTGCCAGCCTTTGAATTTGCAGCATATCAACACCGAGCATCGCAGAACACTCATTCAAACCATAGAGTGTCGAAGGGAGCTGCCCTGAAGCTCATCGCAAGATGCATCACGTGCTTCCCGGCACATGGCATTAGCGCATCTCCAAGTCTTCTCCGCGCTCACTGCTGACTGCCCCCGCAGACCGGGGATCTTGCTCCTAAATTGTTCCCCCGCACTTCCGCGGCTCACACCAAAACAGGAAGAGGATGAAGAAGCTCTTTTCAGGCTATGTCCTTCGTGATGACCATCCGCAATGACCAGTTCTCGGTTGTGAAACGTGTCTGACCTTGCTGACAAGGTCGGTAGGTTAGTCGCAGAAGCAGGTCGGCTTCTACCACGGTACACATGTAAAAGAAATCTCCAACGGCCCGCTTCCACTCGCCCAGATGTGCCCACCAGAGCTTTTCAGTTCCTCGGCTCCAATAACCTGGTCGGGTTTCATTGGACTCGAATAAAGCTCGGGCAACGCCTCCACAAAGCCCGTGAGAGGACCCGGTGCTCTCGCTCCTCTACTCAACATTACCCCGAACTCTCACGTTGTCCCTTTTTCCCGAGTCGCGCCTCCGTCTCTGTCACACGCGCTGATAGCGAACCCTGTGCTGTCTGCTCACAGTGGGAAAGGGCACTACGCTCTGGCTGCTATCGGCCACGACGGTTGTGCAGCACCAGTCGATCGAATGATACGCCCCCCAAAAGTCCCCGCCACAGGCCGAGGCTCTGAGTTGACTTGTCCCATCTCCGGGGTAGACGCCAGATAGACGGTGTAAGACTCCCCCGAGCTCGTCATGATGCAGCATCAGCCACAGCCGCACCACAGCACCCACGCCAACCCCCAAAACGGTAACGGCCAGCAAGGCCAGCACACGTCGCCTCGCTCCTCTCTGCACCATACCGAGCAGGCCGACAGCGATGACGCCGGCCACAGTGGGGACGACGGAGAGAACGACTACGACGACCACAACGAGTCCACCCGTCAAGGCAAGCGCAAGCGACCCATCTCTGTCTCGTATGTACATGCATCTTATTTGGCATCCCATCTTTATCTCTCTATCTCAGTCGTGGATCTGGGTCGCCTTGCCGTCCCATATCTATGCTTTTTTTGCTGTTGAGGGAGAGTTGATCCGCTCCTATGTGGGCCTGGCTGTAACTGTTCTCCTCCGTCTGTTGTATCCTGGACATCAGCCCAGCCTTATACGGCCCACCTATGTCCCCCTCACCCTCGCCGCGGGCCGCATCATCAGCCGATGAGGCATCAGATGGCGCTCCGTCTCCTAGACGGCAGGGGGTCCAGATACAGAAGAGGACGGCTACTAACAACTCTGTTCCCAGGTGTGAGCTGTGTAAGCAGAGGAAAGTAAGTGTTGACGATACTCTCCTAGATGAAATTCGAGTGTTGCAGATCCATCTGATCCGTGTCGTGTACGGCTTATGAGCCTCCCTGTCGCTGAGCCCTATGGCCTTTCTCATATCAGTGACATGCATAACTGTACACTGACACCTCATGTAGGTAAAATGCGACCGCGGTCAACCATCTTGTGGCTGGTGCAGCCGTAATGGCGCCGTCTGCGAATACAAGGAGCGGAAGAAACCAGGTCTACGGGCTGGGTACGGGCGCGAGCTGGAGCAGCGGCTCGACAAGCTCGAGGAGATCCTGCGGACGCACTCAGAGATACTCCAGACAGCCGTCGGGGCACATACGTCTCCGACGAGCCGGCATAGTGGCAGCTTGATTCACCCCAATGCTCCACCCAGTGTAAGGGGCAGCAATGCCAGCCTGCCAAGCGACCAGGGCACTCCACGGGATACTGCTGGACCACCGCTCTTCCACCAGGCCGGCGTGGATATGCGGACGCCGCGGGCCGAGACGGCGCTGTTCCTCCAGAAGCCGTCGACGTATTCGGCAGCTTCCCAAGGCATGGAGTTTGGTCTACCACCACCTACCCCGGGCATGAACGATGGCTACCAAGCTCTGCCCGGTATATCGCCACCTAACTTGCCCAGGGGCATGACCCCTACGGCACAGGAGTACTATGTCGCCGGCCCTGCCAATGCTCAGCCGACCCTGGCATCGGGTCCGGTCAACGTAGCTCCCGGTCAGTCCCAGATATCCTCGGACCAGGAACTCCCGCCTTACGACCTGCTATACGCTCTAGTGGATCTGTACTTTAAGCACATCAACACCTGGTGTCCTATACTGCACCGCAAAACAACACTGGACTCATTATTCGGTCCGACAGTGGTTGAAGAGACGGACAAAATTCTGTTACACGCCATCGTGGCAACCACGCTGCGGTATTCCACAGACTCTCGACTGACAGAGGAGAGGAGAAAGCACTATCACGATGTCTCAAAGCAACGGGTTCTCCTCTACGGTATGGAGAACTCGTCGGTCAAGTCACTACAAGCCCTGGTGATCCTTGCCCTGGACCTGTGCGGTAGTAGCAACGGTCCGCCGGGCTGGAACATCATGGCCCTGATTACCCGATCCGTCGTCCAGCTAGGACTCGCGGTGGAGAGCAACTCTTTTTCCGTATCCCCAAACTACACCTCCATCTACACTCTCCGCGCAATGATCCTCCCGGAACCCCGCGACTTCATCGAAGAAGAGTCACGACGGCGTCTCTTCTGGATGATCTACCTCCTCGACCGCTACGCCACCATCTCCACAGCCTTCGAGTTCGCCCTCGACGACAAAGAGATAGACCGCACCCTCCCCTGCCGCGACGACCTCTGGATCAAGAACCAGAAAGTGGAAACCCGCTGGTTCCACGCCTCCGACTCCCACTCCTCCGACCTGTCCGCCGCCAACCCCGAGACGTCCCACGAGTACGAAGTCAACAAACCCGAGAACCTAGGCGCCTTCAGCTACTACATCGAGATTCTCGGCATCCTCTCCGAGATCCACAAATTCCTCAAGCAGCCCGTGGACATCTCGGCCCTCTCCGACGTCGAGACCTGGCAGATGCGCTACAAGGAGCTGGACAACATGCTCACGTCGTGGAAGTTCGGCCTGCCGGGCGAGTACGGCAACATGGCCAAGGTCTTCCAGCCCAACTGCTCCAAGACACTCAACTGCGGATGGGTGATGCTGCACGCCACCTACCACACGGCCGTCATCCGGCTGCACTCGTCGGCCGCCTACCCGACCACCCGCAGCCCTATCTTCACGCCGTCCTACTCGGCCTCCCAGCGCTGCCACCAGGCCGTCGAGAACGTCGCCGCCCTGGGCGAGTTCGTCGTCTCCCACGGCCTCCTCCCCAAGCTGGGCCCCCCCTTCGCCTTCACCCTCTGGGTCTGCGCCCGCCTCCTCCTCGTCCACGGCTCCACTGTCGAGCACAAGCTATCCCCCCAGATCCCCTTCTTCGTCGACACCCTGGCCGAGATGGGCCGCTACTGGCCCGTCGCCGCGCGCTACTCGGAGCTCCTCACCCGCGTCCTCGACGAACACCGCGACAGCGAGCGCCAGGGCGACGGCGTCACCCCCTCGTCCGTCAAGATCCTCTCCGACATGCGCCGCACCGCCTTCGACCTCGACTTCCTCATCAGCCGCCAGCCGAGGCACAACCCGGCCGCGGCTGCGGCGGCAAACCTCGCTATGCAGAGCGGCGGGGCCGGCGGTGGGGGCGGCGGCGGTAGCGGGGCCGCAACGGGCTGGCAGAGCAGGCTGGCCAGCGTCACTCCCGCGCGCACGCCGGCGCCGAACGAGCTAGAGTATCTCGACGTGTTTGACTTCTTCAACGTGCCGAGGCTGCCGTATGTGCCGGCGGGGGATATGAATGGGAACGGGAACGGGAATGGGGAGGGGGCCATGGGGAATGGGGCTAATGGAGGGGACGCGCAGCAGGGTCAAGGCGGAGGGGGAGGAGGGTTAGTGCCGGGGGAGTTCAATATCACGGATTTCATGGTGGATGCCAATCGGGACTGGCTGTTTAAGCAGGAGGGGCCAAGGAAGTTTATGAGTTGACGTTGACATTGTGAGGAGAAAAATGAATAACTGGAAACGTGCAATGCTGGCTTGGTTTGGGATAGCCGGAGTTGGGGCGTCGAGGGGTGGATACCATCAATCTTGTTGAAGGCTTGAAGCTGTATATTGCGCGGCTTGACCATGGGTCCGGGACTGGAAAAGCGGTGCGGTCTGAATACTTCAACTGGCGCATGGGAGATTAGGTATGAAGCGTACTGAGGTTGGGCAACACATGATCACAATACCCGATGAAACTGATAAACTTTAGAGGCTACCGTTGCATAGTGGCGGCTGTGAATTGAATCGCCGCATGTCCGGCAGCAGATTGTCTTATTGATGCGAACCCAGTGAACATGATCACTCCCAGTTTAGATATAGACTCTAGATCACTGTTTGTGTGAGGGATCTCGACAGACACAGGACCGAAGTGAGCTCCAGATGCGATTATAGGTACTATAGCACCGTTGTAATAGCATTGGGAGAGAACCTTGTAATCTTCAAATCACAGCTAATGATATCTGCCTCCATCCAGCCCGCGTCCTTGGTACACGCGTGCAAAAATACTGGTATCAACACAAACACAGTTTGACCACCCAAGCCATCCCTCCCTCAAGTTCCCTTGTAAGAATTCAATTTCCGACCCTGGATGCCTGATCCCCCATCACAGCCAACGTACCAATGTCGTATGCCCCTATTTTAGACGCAGATAATGGGTCCAGCCTCCTCGCCATCATCGGCAAGAATAATTCTAGAGCAACTTTCTGAAATCATCCTGATTCATCTTCTTCGGCGCCGCTTCATTCTTCGCCTCCCCTCCACTCGAATCCCCTCCATTATTCGGTCCCGCCGAACCATCCGTGCTGTCAGCGCCCTTCTTCCTCGCCACCGTAAACCCCATCCCGCCCCTACCCCTGCGTCCTCCCCCAAGGTTCGCCGCCGGCCTCCTCGCCGTCGTCGGAGGCGGCATGAGCGCCCTCGCCGCCGCCTGGGCCTTGGAGTGGCCGCCGTCCTTGGCCTTCGGGGGCGCCGCCGCCGCCGACTTGACATCGATGCGGTCGACCCGCGTCTCACCCTTCTCCCTGAAGAGCTCGGGCACCGTGCCGACGCGGAGCTTTCTCCCCCTCCCCTCCTCCTCCTCGATCTCCATGCCCTCGATCGCGAGCGCCGCCTTGCCGGCCTCGGCCTCGCTGACGAACTCCACCGTCGCGCCGCCGTGGAGCGGGTGCAGGGTGAGCTTCGATATCTGGCCGAGGGGCTCGACGAGGGCGCGGAGCCGCGCGTCGTTGACGGTGTCGGGCAGGTCGAGGATGGCGATCGTGCGGGCGCGGATCTCGGCGGCCGCGGGTCTCCTGTGCTCGTCCTGGTGGCTTGGTTGCGAGTTGGTGTCATCGTCGCGCATGGTCTCGTCGCCCTCATCGTCTCGTGCGCTGGTGGGTCCGGGGGAGGGACTTGTCGTCGTCCCTCTCTGGACGGCCGTGGACTTCAGCTTTGGGCGGGAGAGTTCGACGGTGAGTACGCGGCCCCGGTAGCTCGCCTTGTCCAGCGCCTCGATGGCCGCTTGCGCCTGCTCCTTGGTCTCCATGTCCACGAACGCGGTGCCGTGGCTCTTGCCGCCCATGTCCCGCTGGATGCGGACGTCCTGGACTGTGCCGTGCTTCGCGAATAGAGACTTAACGTCGTCTTCCGTGAGGTCCGTGTGCAGGTTCCGAACGTGGATCTCGCGCTGCTCGGCCTGCGCACCCGACCTCTGTTGCCGAGCTGGCGGGTCGGAGTACTTGCTCTGCAGCTTGAACTTTCCGTCGATCAATGTGCCGTCAAGCTTCGTCGCCGCATAGGCGGCGTCTTTGTCGAAGAAGGTGACGTAGCAGAAGCGACGCTTCGTATTGAACTTTAGGCTAGGAAAGCGCACGTTGAAGATCTTGCCACAGTCCTTGAAGAGATCGCGGATGTACTTCTCCCCGGCTGTGGGTGGGTAGTTGGTCACAAAGAGCGTGCAGCCTGACGCGGGCCTCACTGACACGATGTCCTGTCCGAAGTACTTCCCGTCTTTGAGAAGCGCCGACTGGGCTTCTTCGGGGGACTGGAACTCGACCAGCCCGATAGCTCTCGCACTGTCGCCCTCACCCTCTGTTTTGATGTCGATCTTGACGATGTGGCCATAGTCGCGAAAGTACTGCCGCAGCTTCTTCTGGTCCGTCGCGGGCGGTAGGTTGCTGATGAAGACAGAAGTATTCTCTCGGTCGCGCTTCAGCGCCTGTTGATGCTCTTCATGCGACCTTACCATCCCATTGGGAGCGTCGCTCTTGGGCCGCTTATTGGAAACCTCCTTCTCTTGTCCTGGGCTGCCCTCTCGCTTCCTCTTACCGTTGGGGGATTCAGCTTCTGTCTCAGTCGCAGCTGCCAGCTGAGGCGCCGCGTGAGCATACGCGGCTTGTGCTGCGGCCGCCTCCTTCTCTCTCCGCTTGGCGACAGACTTCCTCGTCTTGTGGACTGTGTCCAAGGCTTGGCGCAAGGTATCCGGCAGCTCATAGTCGTTGCAATGCTGCAGATACACCTCCATCACCCTCTCGGGCCAGTCCAGCGATCGGCGCTGCAACGCCTTGATGAACACCTGTGTCGCAAGCGAAGGCACCCGGAGCCCCTGCGCCAAGGTCGCTGGCGTGGGGCTTCTCGCCTTGTTCTTGGAGGATGCAAACACCACCATCTCCCACAGGTAGTAGTTGAGCCAGAAGTCGTAGCTGTTAGCGTGTATATCCTTCTTGGATAGCCTCTCATACAGTCTGCGGGCTTCGTCGGGCGAATCTTTCTTCTCCGTCAGAAACTGAATGTAGATCTTTTCCAGCCGGTAGTTCGGATCCCCCTGGTACGCATCGCCATAACGTCTCTTACCCCAGTGCTGGACATCCTCGAGAGCGGCAGGGAGGCCAATCTCAGCCAGATCGACAGCTTCTTCTGTCGCGGTAGGATTCATGGCCGTCCGTTTCAGGTAGCCACACCATGCCGAGTACATCTCAAGCACAGCGCCCATTCCGTCCCTGTCGAGCTGCGAGCTGTTAGTGGCAGCGTGCTTTATGCTCTCCATGTCAGGGAAAGAGAGCCCGGCCTCCTCCGCACTCAGGATGTATCGCGCCCAAGCTGTCCCAGACCACGGCACGTGTAGGACAGCACGCCGAAGAGTGTCGAGCATGTTCGGCACAACACGGATCACGGCCTCGTTCTTGATCCGACCAGCCCTGATATCGGAATGAGTACTGGAAAGAAAGACTGTGTAGTTGGTCCAGATGGACTCGTCGGTGGCCAGACACCCAGTAAGCGCCCGCGCATATAGCCCCAAACAAGTCTCGAAGGTGAGCACGTCGTAGTGCTTGAGCTTGACCTGGCTCATCTCCCAGTCCAGGTAGTGACGCATGGCATCCTTGTAGTCGTCGGCCTTGTCTGACTTGGCCGCGGCTCGGAGCTTCAACTCGAACGTCTCGCGCTCCTCGTAGTGTTTCTTTGCTTCCCGAGCGTTTTCGGTGACCTGCAGCATCTCTTGCTCGTAAGCCTGGCGGTTGTACTCGGACAGAAAGCTCGAGAACATCTGTGACGTCTCGTCCCAGGTGGCATGGGGAACTGCTAGGCGATTCTTGAAGAGGTATGTGATGC
Source organism: Coniochaeta hoffmannii (assembly GCA_030052785.1). NCBI lineage: Eukaryota > Fungi > Ascomycota > Sordariomycetes > Coniochaetales > Coniochaetaceae > Coniochaeta > Coniochaeta hoffmannii. The sequence goes on from JANBVN010000215.1 coordinate 41,175, forward strand.
GCTTGACGCCCGGGTCGGTCCTCGTCTTGGCAAGCAGCTCCATCTCGAGGGATATCCAGCGATTCCAGAGCTCGTGGCTGTCGTTCAGGCGGTACTGGACGGCCTCGTAGCCTTCCTGCCATAGTTTGAGGGCATCGTCGAGCGAGAACGTCTCCCGGCCGAGCAGCTGCTCGTCGCGCGGCCAGCCGGCATCGCTGCCAGGCTGACAGTCGACGTGGAGCGACCAGAAGTACTCGCAGTATGCCGTCCACACCTTGATGCTGCCTGGTTCCGCAGCCACGGCTTCGCGGAACAGCTCGATAACGCGGACGCGGGATTCTAGGTCGTTTGCGCCGCGCAACTGCTGGTCGACATAGTCGATCCAGCGGTCCTCACCAACAGGCGCAGTCATTATTGATGATTGTTGGTATTTGCTGCCCCGATCTATTCGCAGCTGCAACCGGGAGGTTGAAAACGACAGAAACTGCCAGTGCGGACCATCTGCAGGCAGGCAGGAACTCTGTTCAGCGTATTCGTACGTGTTTGACTTCAAGCAGTGTCTCCAGTCGACGAACGATGCGAAGTCGCAAATCGGCGCAAGCTTTAACACTTTTAACTGCCGAAGGTGATTTTTCAAAAAGAAGGAGACCCTAAACTCTTTGCCTTCGTGTACTTGGCAGAAAGGAACGTCGGAATTAGAGAAGGGGACAGTGTCGGGTTTTGCGATAAACAAGGCGGAAGTGGAAGTTCAACCTTTTGGCACAAAATTTCCCAGCTGGTCAGACCTGGGCCAGTTCACGGTGGGTCGGTTTTAAGCGGTGGTGTAGCGGGCGCGGGACTTCGAACGTCGATCCCCGAGGACCCGGACAATTCCAACCACAGGGGACAGGGACACTCCAGAGTCCAGACAGTGCTGATCAACTGGAACGATCAGGTACCGGTAGTCTGAAACATGTCTATCTCTATCAAACTCGGTCGCCCGCGCGTAGTTTTCTAGCTTAACGCGATTTGGGTATTTAGGTCACTTACATGAGCTGTGAGACAACTCTAGAAGGTGTCTGCCTGCCCGGACCTTGTGGTCCGGAATCAAGTCCGAAAGAGCTTAGATAGACGTTTGTAGCCCGCATTTCAGTCAGCTGTCATCCCTCTGGGGCTGCCACAATGGTGAATCTGGGGATGGAGTGGATACACGCCTTATTTTCGAATGCAAAAGAGCACAGTAATAATAATCGGCTCGGCGGCGAACCTGTGGGCGAAGCGTCGAGTTTCAGAGCTGACACTGCAGACTCTCGCCCTCGAAAGACCAGAGAATGCCAAGGCTGCAAGTTTCCAAGATCTCATTTCTTATTCGAGCCTCGGGCTCCATCATCTGACTCGTGTATTCATCCAGTGCGCCTGTCAAGCTGCTGATGATTGTCTGGTGGTGAGTCACCAAAAGCACACTGGCGTTGAGACATCAGGAGACAAAGTTCTAGACGCCGTCGATCAATACGCCATGCTTTTGACGGGCAGTGAGCACATTGTCGAGGCCCGAAGCCCGGGGAAGCAGGGGAAGCAAGCCACACCCAGCTTTCCATGCTCCTGGAGCGCGCAGATCTCGCCGATCCCAAGGCGGTTGCCTACGGTTACACGTGTTCAAGCTACTCTTGTCGGGGCCTTTCCGACCTGGCGGATGCGATCTGGTGGAGGTAACATGCACTTATCTCCCACAACAACTGTTTGTCCGCCGTTGCTTGAGGCGCGGTTCGCGGGCTGGAAGTCAGCTTTAGGTATGTTCATGCAGGTCCGCTCCCTCCGGCGCTCATGTGTGATTAGCGAAGAATGACGTCGATCAGGTCCCTGGAGAAATTGCGTGTGCGTGCTCCCGTGCCGTCATTGCCGAGTCGGCCAGTCCAGACCCTCCCAGCCGTCATCGCTGGTCCCACAACATATTCCTACCTTCTGCCTTCCATACTGCACCTCGGACCAAGCTCACAACTGCATGCAAAAGCGCGAATCAACGTTGGAGGAGAGGTTCCGTTCCATCTCAGCCTGTAACCCATTCCGCTTGGGCTTCCATCAGATGGCGAACTCTCACATGCGTGCTGTAGACCACAATGCTGTTGTTCGACACACATCTTGGCCCGAAGATTGACTAAGTACACTCACGTCAGCTTGGTGAGCTTCGCATTCTCCGAGGTCACATGATCAGGATGGAACGGATGTTGAGCACGAGAGCAGGGAGCATCGGTCTCTGCCTTTCAGTCATCGCCGGCGTCCTTGGTTTGGTCGGTCGAAATATGTCTCCTATCCAAGTGCCAATTTACGCGTCTCCGCGCGTATGCGTACTCGCTCTTACTCCTGCTTCCAAGTTTCTAAACCAGTGCTTACGGCTAAGTCTATGTCTAAGGGGTAGCAATGCCCAGATGTGCCCGAGGTGTAAGAGCCTCCGGCTGATATTCCTTCGGTGCTGACACGCATGGATAGGGGAATTACAGGCAACGAGCTGACAATCCTTCCGCCGTTGTAGTCTAGATGAGAGGACGGAATACTCATAAGCAGTGCAATATGCACCGGTCGTCCCTGTTGTCGGCTCTGCCCCCCTTCTTGGGCACTCAGCTTCGTATCACTCTTGCAGTCACCGATCTGGCGGTATCATTTTGCACAACAGAGGTTCCACGCAACTCGGCAACATTATGATGTCTCACCAGAGAAAGAGCACCCTCACAGCCATATACCGCTTTACCTTTCTATGGTACGAGCCCATCGGCTGCCTGTCAGGAGTGTATGCCAACACGTTTGATCCGGACCGCTTCCTCCGCGTCTACGTCCCGGACGCGGCGCGCAATCCGGCGCATGACATTCTCCACAGCTTCATCAGCGGTGCCATGGTCTCCTTTGCAATTATCCAGGCGGTGTTGCTGCGGTACACGGACGACGTCAATGTGTGGAAGATCGTAAACGTCAGCATGATCGCTTGGGAAGTATGCATCCTGTACGGCTGTTACACCGCGCTTGCCTCCCAGGGACGACTCGCCCTCGGTACTTGGAGGATGGACGACTGGATGGCTGTTGGCCTTCCTACTCTTGTTGGGATGGTCCGAGTGATGTACGTCGCTGGCGCCGGCCTAGATGGCAGCCCTACGACCATGCGACGCAACAGTACCAAGGGCCTCCCGAGCAGGATGGACAGAGAGCGCACTGCTTAGGCGCCGCGTACGTGGTTCTGAGCAAGAGACAACGCCATTCTTCGGACGATGCCTGCTAGTCCAGCACATCCACACCACAACCAGCGGACCGGTGCGGCCAAGCGAGTAGGAGGCGATTAGACGACTGCGAGATTATATGCTGATGCGAGGACTAACTAGCCACCACACATATGGCTACTTGGACCCGAGCCCGGGGCCACGGACTGGGCAGAGGCTACGACTGTCGATGCGCCAACATGTGTGCAATCCAACCGCATGTGGACACATCGACGCATTGGAACGTGCCATTGTCTCCGGATTTCAACATTCTCCTTTCTACACCGTGGTCGGTTTTCTTTGAATTCTCTCCAAATCACGAACGACAGCATAAAGGGGCAAAGGCGGCGTCGACAAAGGGAATGCAGCACCAAAAATACATAACGGTGGTGAAAAGGACCAACGACCATGAACTAGACAACAAATGGAACTTATTGCAGACTCGATTTCCCCCCCTTTCAAATGACCAAGTGAATACAGCTCTCCGTTCAATGACGAGTTTTCGATATCCGCACCTCGCAGCAACCTCCGCACTTTGTCAAGAACAGCATCTCACCGTCAGTCTCTCGCGAAACGATGGCCAATTTCGAAAGGGAGCAGCTCGAACAGAGCATCTCAGACGCTGGAAGGTCATCATCAGTTCCGCTGGTATCATGGAGCGATCTACGTAAGTTGCCAGTCCCTTGACATGACGGTATATGCAATTGCTCGGCTGGAGCTGACCTTGATGACAGCGGCATGGCAGCAGTGAGTCCCTCCACCAGCAAGCCATCTATCACTTGCAGCAGCTAATCGTGTGATTACCGAATAGAAAAGAGACTCCGTGTATCGAGAGGGGCTACAGGTAACGAGCCTGCGACCTGAACTTCTTGCGCAAGTACTGAGTGTCCGACCGCAGAAAAGCCGATCCTTCGATTAGACGATGCTTCCACAGTCTGACATATTTTCACAACGAGACAGGTTGCTTATCCCTTCCCTCAACGTTTCCTGCACAATATTGACACTACAGGTGGTGACCGACCTCGCAGTTAGCATCTACGCGTGCCTTGTGGGCGCACTGTTGTTCATCGTCCTTCACGTTTGCTTTTTCGTGAGCGAAGATGCTCGCCGATACCGACAGGCCAATTCCGGAGAGCTGGCCGTGCTCAACCTCTACTTCGTCAGCGTCATAATAGCACTCCTGATCTGTGCCATGTAAGTGTCCGGTTGGCAAAACTTGCTGCCACTACCGCTAAAGTGTAGCCAAGCAATCACACATTCAGGTGCCACAGCGAAAGGGCGTTGAAATTGGGCAAGGCACTCGAATTGCAAGGACTCGTGCTGATGATATGGGGCGCGACTGTCCCTCTGATATATCATGCATTCATCTGCGACCCCGACCTCCGGGCCCGGTACTTAACAGTGACATGTTCCGCGGCACTGTTCTGCACTTTCCTCAACTTCCAACCCAGCTTCAGCAAAGCCCGACTGCAGCCGTTTAGGATCCTCGGTTTCGGGTTCTTGTCTCTGTCGTTGTTTATTCCCGTCATCCACAGCCTTGCGGCGTACGGACTTGCGGTCCAGACTCGGCGGCTGGCCCTGCAATGGATAGTGTACACTCTCATCTGCCACACCTTCTGTGCCGCAGCATTCGCAACTGACGTAAGTACGCCCGCGAACGATGGCCTCGAAGACATAGTGCGAATGCTAACGCGGTGCTGGTACGACAGTTTCCCGAGAAGTTCTTCCCTCGCACCTTTGATATCCTTGGCGCGAGCCACCAGATATCCCACATTATGCTTCTTGCCTCGGCGATCACCTATGCATTTGCGCTCGCGCAGCAATTCGACTTCGTACATGGCGCTGCTGCTGCGTGCCCGGTCGTGTAGCCACTGCACTGCAGAGACGTGCTTGTTGACGCGTTGCTCTGCGCTCGTGTTCAAGCTGGAGACCACATCGAAACACGAGAACAGAATAAACGGACAAGAAGGCACAAGGGTACGACCAGAAGACGACCGATTACATACGTTGACAGGTTGACGAGAAGATCAGACGATGAGTCGACCGCACGAGAGGCGGCCCCCAGACATGACATAACGGAAGGACTGGCCAAAACGCGCCATTGCGTGATCCTACCACGGTGTAGCGCCGGCATGGAACTTGACTTCGCACGAGATATTCGTGCCGTTCGGGGTGTTGTGGCAAACACGGACGGCACCTGACGGCTTCATCCCGCCGTGACCAAAACGATATCGGGAACCTGCGCCGGCCCGCCTACATTGCTAGCCAGGGACGAGACCCGACTTCCAAGCAGGTCCAAGAAAGGGCAAGGAGAAGAAAAGCCACGCGCAAATCACCCCCTTGAAACGTGGTTCTATCGATTTCTTGCATCGCGCGATTGATTCTGCAGCCTGCACAGAGTTCAGCTGTGGGTTTAAGATTTGGTGGCTGGACCCTGCATATCTTAGCGCGGCTAACCCATCACCGAACGGAGAAACTCCTCCCATGCAGCCATGATTCGACAAGATAACGAAGCCTCAACACCGATTGACAAGGAAGGGAACTAGTGGTCTTTATCAGGAAGGCATTGCGGCAATTGCCAGAGCTGGAGGCTGATGATTAATGGAGGACCATCCCTACCTTCCAGGCGGGCTGTAATCTCCCAGTGCTCGCGACGCGGTACAAGTTGTTGCGCCCTTGAAGCCAAGGCAATCGAGCTGACTCTTGCTGCCGAAGTCCAGTCCAAAAATCTCCAAGCCTTTGACTGGATGCCAGTCGGTGGCTGCGAGCGGGAAAGGAGCGTGCGCGCCCGCGGCGTGTTCCAGGGGGTGGAGTTAGATTAACCAGGCGCGGCGAGATACAGCCTCTTAGCTCTCGATAGCTTCACATTCCAACGGGTTTGGCCCCCCATGCCCCCATGGCTGGACCGCCTGGGACCCCCTTAGCCCAAGGAAAAACTCATTTTGTGCGCATCATGGTGGCTGTCGGCTCGAATAAAGATGGCGCAAACTGCCCTTTCCGTCACGGTCATGGATCCCTGTGCTACCTGTTTGCCGTTTGTTGTTTGATGTGTGCCTGCCGCCGTTGTGTGTGAGAGAGAAGAAGGTTTCCCCTGCACGAACATGACCCTGGAAGAACAAACTGGGACCCGACCAACCGACATCCCATACAGTATATAGCACGCAGACACTCGCTCGCCGCCACCTCCCCTCCTTGTAGGAGCGGCCTTCGCACTAGACATATACACAATTGGAGGAACGGTTCAGCACGGGGACAGCCCGATTCCAGTCATTACAGAGAATGTTGCTTTCAGCGGGCTTTAGTCGGCTGGCAGGGCTGATTACACTCATTACTTTCTCTAACTTTGCCTGCGCGGCACCGACTACTCACTCCGATGATGCGGCGGAGCTGGTAACGCGGGCCAGGACCAGCAGATATGTTTTTGCTCACTTTCTGGTACGTACGGGACAGCGCCATGCAAACTAGACGTCCACGACAGCAGCTGACGCCAGGCAGGTCGGCCTCACGTCAGACAGGACCAGCTCCGCAGACTGGGACGCCGACATGATACGCGCCAAGGCCATGGGCATCGACGCCTTCGCCCTCAACATCGGCACCGACTCCTATACCGACAGGCAGCTCGGCTTCGCGTACGACTCGGCGGCCAAGAACGGCATGCAGGTGTTCATCTCCTTCGACTTTGCGTGGTGGAACGCCGCCGGGTCCGCGACCGCCGTCGGGCAGAAGATCGCGGCGTACGCCTCCAAGCCGGCGCAGCTCAAGATCGCGGGCAAGGTGTTTGCCTCGTCGTTCCTCGGCGACGCGCTGGACGTCGCCGCCATGCGCAGGGCTGCCGGCGTGGATGTGTACTGGGCCCCCAACTACTTCCCCGGGCAGTCGGACGTATCGAAGATCGACGGCGCCCTCAGTTGGATGGTAAGTTGCAGACCGCACAGCTTATCGTTGTGGGTGGAGACATCGACGCTGACAACTTCCAGGCGTGGCCCAACAACGGCGCAAACCGCGCGCCAACTGCCGGTGCCAACTTTTCCGTCGAATACGATGATGCGCTGTACGCATCATGGCTGAAGGGCAAGCCATACATTGCTCGTGAGCCCGTTTCCCTCCCTCTTCCTCGAACTCATTGATGACTGAACAACCCCACACAGCCGTGTCCCCGTGGTTCAGCACCCACTTCGGCCGCGAGGTCTCCTGGAGCAAGAACTGGGTCTTCCCCTCGGACCTCCTCTGGTTCAACCGGTGGCAGAACCTGATTGCCTCCAAGCCGGCCTTCATCGAGATCCTCAGCTGGAACGACTACGGAGAGTCGCACTACGTCGGCCCGCTGTCGGGCAAGCACACCGACGACGGCAGCTCCAAGTGGGTCAACGACATGCCGCACGGCGCCTGGCTCGACATGGCCAAGCCGTTCATCACGGCGTACAAGAACGGCGTCACCCAGGTGCGCGACTACGTCCTCAAGGACCAGCTGATCTACTGGTACCGCCCCACGCTCAAGTCCCTCAACTGCGACGCCACCGACAACACGGCCGGCGGGCGCCCGGAAGGGTGGGAGCAGATGTCCGACTCCGTCTTCGTCGTCGCGCTTCTGACGGCGCCGGGCACCGTCACCGTCCAGTCCGGCTCCAAGACAGTCTCGTTCGACGCGCCGATCGGCGCGACGGCCTTCCAGGTGCCCATGGGCGTCGGCGCCCAGAGGTTCACCCTCACCCGCAGGTCCACCACCGTCCTCACCGGCCGCAGCCTGCGCGACGTGTCCAGCGTCTGCCCCTGCGGGCTGTACAACTTCAACGCCTACGTCGGCATGCTACCGGACACCTCCTCCTCCTCCTCCCCAGACGCCCTGGGGGCGGACGGCCTGGTGTCCCTGACCAAGGGCCTGAAGGTCACCACCTGCCAGGCCAAGCCGTCTTTAGGGACAGCGTACAACAACGCCGTGCTGGCGGTGACCGCGCCCATGGCCACGTCGACCCCCGCGTCCCCGACCACGACCTCCAAGCTGGCTACCACCACCGCCCCCAAGACAACCACGGCAGCGGCCGCGGCCACCTCCTCCACGGGCGGCGCGTACTGCGTGGCGGGCACCAACGCCCCCGGCACGTCGGGCAACCTCATCGGCCTGTGCCAGTACGCGTGCAGCCACAACTACTGCCCTCCCGGTCCGTGCGTGTGCACGCAGCGCTCTGCCTCCGCCCCAAGGGAGGACCCGTCGCTGGGGGTCGGGGGATGCGTGCAGCCGGGTTTGGACGGGAGCTATTCCGGGTTGTGCAGTTATTCGTGTAATAGGGGGTATTGTCCTAGCGGGGCTTGTTACCGGTGCTAGTTCGGGTGGGAAGGGGTGAGAGGGGAGAAGGCGGGGGGGGGG
>JANBVN010000216.1:0-49647 GCA_030052785.1 Coniochaeta hoffmannii
GGTGTTGCGGCACGGAACGGTGATATGTTGCGAAGACTTCGGTTCTAAAGCAGTCCCACTCGCCGCTCTCATGGTTGATCTGCAGGAGCAGCGAGATAGGTCGAAGGTAGGGAACGTAGATAGGTACGCCATGATCGCTCGGGGAGTTGGCCATTGAGGAGCAAGCCATCAGCGTGAGCGTGAAGTGTCCAGTAATACCGCAAGCCCGAAAGGCCAATTTACCGGAAGTTCGTGGCCGGTTTGTTGGCGCCCACGCCGGTCACCATCTGCACCCGATTTCCAACGCACCTACTCCCTTGCTTTGTTGATACAAGCCCTGGACTAACTCCTTCGCAACTCCACCTGGCGGACAACTCTCACAGATTTCTGCCACCGTATCCATCAATGCGGTTAATGCGACGAAGTTATCCCCAGTCTGTGAAGCGACAACCGATGTGTTGATCGAGGTGTGGGTCCATCTCCGAGGTGCTGCGTCCGAACTCCGAGGTGCTGCATCAGTAACTCCGAGAACACGACTTCTCAAGTCCGACAGAGCCATGCCTGTCACCCCTTTTCTCCCAGACAAGAAGAAAATGAGGCCATGCATTGACTAGAAAGCCCCATGAATGCCCGGAAGGAACCAAAACCACAAGCTTGGTTATCTGATGCAATCTCCGTCCCCAAGGCGCATGTTCAAACGGCGCGGACATGCTCCAGCAAGTTGAACCAGTGTCAAGGCAAGTCACCCATACGGATCGCACGTGGCGGCCAAGGCGCGTACACCACCCCGGCCAGAGAAAGCATCGTCTTTGCCGTGCCTCAAAGCTCATGGCCATCCATTAGCATCGGGGCGGGTATCAACAATGTCCTGTCAGGCGCAATAAATTCGCAGTTGTGACAGCACAGCCATCTATTTACCTGGGTCCAACATTCCTTGTCCTAGCGATACTCCCCAGAGTTACCTAGGTATATGAATAATCCGTCCATAGGTACGTTTAGTCGTCCAAATCGTAAATCGTAATCGTTGAACCACCCCGTCGTTGCTCCGGTTTTACCGCGCCTGACGTCTATGATCATGACCCTGTCCTCCAGCGCTGTGCTGACGCCTAGGCAAGCGACGTCTCCTCAATTTCGCTTGCGCGGCTGAGACTGTTGATCCTGGCTGGCCTGCTTCCTCTCTTTGAGTGGCCTGGCCTTTGCCCGCTTGGACTCATTGAGCTGCTTAGCATTTGCCTTCTTGGCCTGCTGCAGGGCCTTGGCTGCCTGGCGCTGACGCTCCTCGTGGTCCGCCATGGTGGTATCAAACTTCTGCAGAACCTCGTTAGCCACGTTCCCCCGACTCTCACAGTCACCATGCGACGACACGTAAGCGTTACCTTTTTCAGTTTGAGGAATCGGCTCGCAACCTGGCTCCCGCTCATCGACCCATTGGCCATGAGCGCAGTGTCCTTGTCCCTGACCTTGCGCCGCACCATCGCAGCCGCAGCGTCGACATAGCTCCGGCAGTTCGACATGTCCTCGTTGTGCACGTTCTCGTTGTCGAGCTGCCAGACCACGGTGCGCAACCACTCCAGCAGGTTGTTCCACAGCAGGACGTGGCCGCCAAACGCCATGGTCTGGGGTCCCTTGGGGCGGAAGACGAAGTGTACCGTCCTAGTATTGAAGAACACCGTCTGTCCCGGCCGGAGGACGACGTACCGCCATGTCGCGCTGCTCAGGACTCCGTGCACCGCCTTTTCGTCTGCGGAATCCGACTCAGTCCAACGACCTAGCACGTCGTCGGTAGGGTGCGACATCCAGCCAAAGCCCACCTCTCCCTCCTGCACGCTAATGTGAGTGGCCTGGCCATATGCGTCTGTGTGAGGCCCGGTCACGTTGCCGCCTTCCGATAGCAGGACCCAGGATATCACCTCGGTCCAGTATTTTTCGACAGTCGGGGCTGTCACTGTCCGCCCCGCGCTGCCCTCGTTGGTCAGTTCCATCTTGATGTCTCGCAGCAGCCTCGTGTTCCTGCATCCTCCGTGCGCAAGGAAGGTCGGGGTGGTGCATTCCCCGTGTGGGTTTCCAAAGTCGAGCACGTTCCACGGATTATCGCTCGGCTCGTTCGCGAGGAACCTGGCGGCGGCATCGCTGAACTTGATCTTCCGGAAAGACTGCCCAGTCTCGGTGATGGGTTGGGACGGGATCTGTATCGAAAGCTTAGCGTCTCTAGTGACGACCATGTCCAGGAGTTGCTCGATAGGGCGACCGCGGTTTGGGTCCCAAGCCATGAGGCCTGTTTGCGCGATGATGGGTGCGTCCGGGGACGTGTGCTCGAGCATCGTGCGCGCCTCGTCGGTAGAGACGACGTGGGCTTCGATACGTCCGCGCAAGGGGTCTGTGTTGGGCCGCTTCGCGATGCGGAGCAGTGCTGAGACTACGCTGTTGTTCACGTCTCCGTATGTCTTCGTTTTCCTCCTGGGTGCCTTCTCTGTCTGCCTCGCCTCGACGGCTCGTGTGAGATCGCCGAGGACCCGCTGGCGGAAAGCATCATCCCGGTCGGAGTCTGACGAGAATAGAGCCTTGAGGTCGAGGGCAGGTGATCGGGGGGTAGGCTGTGCGGACTGTGCAGTGTCGAGTCGTGGCCGCTTGGACGCTGCGGCAGCTTGTTCGGTATCCGAGTAAGACGCAGATCGGGTTCTGGATACGCGGCTGCCATTCCTTGTCGGAGCTGTCGAGGAGAAGGGAGAGGTTGCTGCTGCTGGCGATGGCGCATCCTTATGTCGTCCCCTCTGCTGCTGCTGTTGCTGCTGCTGCTGGTGCAGTTGCTGTAAAGGTGCTTGTGGTGGTTGAGGATCTGCTTGGGGAGGTGCTTGAGGTGGTTGAGGAGACTCGCTCGCCCTGCAGGAGAAGGAGGGTCAGCGTCAGACTGGTGAATCTTGGTCCAGAGAAGCGGACGGGAGTACATGGAAGTACAACGACAAGACGCGACAGAGGAGAGACATACCCCGCATGTACCTCAGGGACAGCGAATCTGCGAGTCAACAGCCCAAAACGGTCAAAGCTAAACCCTTGCGGGAGATCTGCCGGTTGGAGTGGCGTGTCACGGAGCGGGCCTAGCTGCGTCTTGTCCTTCGGTCTTGTGTAAGACGAGGACCCTGCAGCACCAGCAGGCGCTCCGGCGACCCATTCTTTCAAGCAGTCCAGGTCGATGGGTTGGATGGGGTTGACGTCGGCGGCGATGACTCCGTTTCTGCCGGTTATCTCCCAGATCCTGTGGCGGCGGAGGAGGAGCTGGTTCAGCTTGACCACAGCATCATCCCACGACAGCAGCAGGTCGAGAGGCCTGTTCTTTACGTCCCTCCTGCGGCGAGGTGCATGAATAGCTGCCACTAGCTTGTCTAGGTAGGCCCGCCCTTGTCGGTCCCACTGGTAGTGTAGGATACGAGCGCGGGTCCACGCCCCATCCACCGTTCTCAGCCTAATCCGACATCCAGCCTGGGCGCCCCGGGCCCTGTTGGTTTCAAGGCGGAACTTGGTCCACTGTGGATCGTGCACGTGGCCTGCAAGCAGCGTTGGACACTCGGCGAGCATCAAGTCGTGGTATGCGGCGGCGAGCACAGCTGTCGCGAATGGCAACTTCTGTCCCGATAGTTGCGACAGGAAGCTGTCGCGCCTATGGGTGCACAGGGCAGACCTGTCGTCATCTGTGGCACAACCTCGCAGCCGGGACCGGAAGGCGGCCAGTTGCTGTCGCTCATTGTCGCAGAGGGAGTCAAACGTCGAGGTGGTATCGCCTGACGCAGTCTCACCACCGTTTTGCATCTCGGTCATCGAGCCAGCTGATCGGGCGAAACAGCACGCAAGCCCGAAAGCTCCCAGCTTTCAATCGCCGCAAGGTGATTGGCGCGGCTTGTCAGGGACTGTGTGGGTGGATGGATGGATCATCAGCCCGGATTCCAGTTGGGGAAAAAGTGTCTGGCGCCCTAAACTCAAAGTGGTTTGTTTTGGTGGGGTTGCAGAATCACGTCATCACCCCACTACGAACTTTTTTAGCTGCACGCTGTTTTTTTGATCACGTACTATATGACTGGAAACCTGAACAGCATGCATCAACCACAAGTGGTCAGGTTCAGAGAACAAAAAATATAATAACAATTACCCATTGATGATACAGAATGCCTTGTTGTTTTGATAGAGGTCAGCGCACTGACTGTCGTGATGTTTTGAACAGACTCGAGTATGTACAGTGGAGTTTAGCTGGGTGGTGGGGTCAGGGTAACGGTGTCCGGCAAAACCCCGACCACCCATGTCCATATCCATGCAGCCACTCGTTGGCGAAAATATCTCTGCCGTATCAAGTCATCTCTCCCACGTGCGGCAACACCCAGTAGCAACCCAACGGCAATGGCCCAGACGGTATATCACGCCTGAGCACAGCAGCCCTGCCATCTCAAGCATGCCCACCTGTTGCCACAACCTCTCGCAGCTACAACGCACATTCGCCGCGCCAGTCCGCGCGTCCCACCAGTTGAGAATGCCGGGTATCGATCAGGTAGTCATCCCCTTGCTTCCTCGGACTCCCTCGAGCAGCGGTCCTTTCGATATCACGGGCCATTCCCTTTGGCTCTAGTTGAATGACACGAGCGCGCAATGGGCGAGGAAGGTGTGCCTGATGGAGAAGTAGGCCTACAAGAGAGTCCATTCTCGCGCTGCAAGCAAACTGCCCCCAACACTCAACGCCTCACAATCAACGACATCTCAGCTCCGCCAGTGCCTGTTGCGAATGGCGGACGGGCAGCATAGTGGCACTACCACGGGCTGTGCTGTGGCAGTTCTTGAACCTGTCCCTCGTATCAATGTGGCACGACATAGGCTGGCCACCGTAGTCTCAGAGTCATGGTGTACTTGTCTTAGACCGACCGCAGAGAGTGGTATTATTGCCTCTACGGGGCGGCGGCGACAGTCGATGAAGTCTGGTAGCTCTCGCATTCGCAGCTGGAGGCCCGGAGTCAGGACTGCGCTTTGGTCCTGTCGATCTGGAGTCCGTCACTGGCGGCGTGTGTGTGTGTGAACTTCGAGAGGAAATCCTTATAGAGCTGATACGCGCGTCAAGGCGTGGACAGACCAGACCACTCAAGCACATGGTCTCGTCTTTACTCCGGTGCGCACAGGCAGCGCAGAGTAGGTTGGTCCTTTTGAGTAGGGGTGCCGACACTGAGATTCGACCTGACCTGCGGCGTTTTCAGGGACCTGGACCTGATGTCTCTGTTGGTGTCCGCCCATCCCAGGCAACGCCATGTTGTGATTAGGCGAAGCCAAGAAGCCGCTGGCAGAGTAGCAGAACCATGTTGGCATTACCAAGCTAACAGAGTCATCAGACTGCCAGCAATAGCTAGCTGGCCGTGGTTCCGACCGTGCCAACCGTTCCCAGCATCTGTGCTCACCCACTCGTCCTGAACTGACAGCCGTTGAAAGCACTCAGCAGGTTGTACTAAAGAAGGGCCCGGGAGGAGAGGCACCACATTTAACCTCCTTTGTGATCTCGTCGAATGGCCTAGCCAAAAGTGCAGAGGTCAACGTTGTCCGGTGTCAATGCTGGGCTTGCCAGGAGCCAATCGGAGGAGAAGAGGATGCTTCGTAGGCTTGGTAGAGAGCGAATCTAGAGAGACTTGTTGTTAGCTGGAGTGTCCGCCAGAGCGTATCAAGTGGGTCGGCAGGGGTAGGGGAGGTCCTACGGACTTCCCGTGGCCCTTTGGGGTTGAGGTTGTCCCATTAGGCCTGATCTACCCTTGGCACAACGCTACGGATTTACCTCCACACACTACGCCCTGGCCGCCAACGTCTATACTATCAAGAACGGGGGTCAGATGGCCGAGCAAGTCTATCTCCTTCACAGATCCGAGAGCGGCATTCCATAGCATAAGAAGCAACGGCTGTAATGATCTAAGGATCGGAAAGAAGAACACCAGGGTTGATGGCGAAGTCCCCACCAATGGTTATAGGGCGCCGCTTCGATGGATGCCACTGCCGTACATGTAGGCATGGGAGCGTTGTCTAGGTCGATAAGAGCCCCGGCTGAAGGCGTCCGTTGAGGCAGCCATGCCTGGGTCTTGTTTCCGAGCTCCGCGAAGAGCTCTATGTTCGGGCCGTTGCCTTGAAAATGAATTTGGTCAATTCGTCCCCTGATTTCCGTCAAACGGCATTCGTGCAGATGGCCTTGATCTTGCTCTCGGCGACCAGCTGCAGTCAAATACTGTGGTTCGTGACAGCAGACTGACGCCATGGTGGCAGGCTCGCAGCTGGAGCTTCCCGCGAGGCGTCTTCGTGGGCTGTGTGTGGCTGTCGGTAGAGTCGTAAGCCCGGTGAAGGCCGCCGTTGATGTCTTGGAGCCACGACCTGTTGCCACAGGGTCCGGTGAGCTTCGTGAACTGCCGACGCTTGAACCTCGCCGTCCTAAGCCACGTCCTAGGAGTTGGACAAGGCTGCGTCGAGGCGCTAGGCTGTCAGAGTCCTAGGATTCATCACGCGCCTCGCCTGCCATTCTACCAAGGGAGTCCTGTAGGGTCACCCTGGGAATCAAGAACGGATCCAGCTGTTCTTGCGAATCCGGAATCGTGGTTCGGCTCCAGGGGGAATGGGAGCCCAGCCAGTCAGTCTCGCGGCGTTGCGGATAGGCTACCCGTCCCTCGGCAGCCTGCCGGTTCGTCGTCTCTTCCACGTCAGTGTTTTCTCCTCTTTCAGCTCCGCCGCCATATTCCACCTTTAGGTCAAAAGCACCATTGTCTGACTAAGGCTTGTATCATACTTGGGTAATGTTTCCTCCTTCGGCGCCTGGTGCATTGTTCTCGCAGATTGGTTCTTCCTGCGACGTTCGCGTTTGGGTAAGCTGGTGACATGACATCGGTCATGGTATTGGTCTGCCTCCAATTTCGATTGCGAAGGAGTGTCGTCGACGGAGCCAGAAGCGTCCTCCGTTCAGTTCGTCTTCCCTTGTCGATTCGGGGCAGAGCTCGGCAAAGATCAAACTTCTGCGGCAGAGTAGGTTAGCCCTTCATCATGCCCCAGTCCTCTCGCCATGGCGTACCTGGCTGTCCGGACGTCGTGCCACTTGCCTTGATCGCGCCGTTGTTGGTCCTCGTGATCCTAGCTTGTTTCTGCTGAGGTCGACACCATCTTAGGACGGCTCGAGTCATGCCGATGATATACTATCGCGAGGGCAGTATGGGAGCTTGTCGACTAGCACGACAGGATTAGCACAACAGATGCCGGCTTTGTCCGAGTAGCAAGTGCGTACCAAAAGTTTCAACACCGTGAAGAATTAGGCCTAGCTCCATCTCGATATAAATGATCGCCGCTACTAGAGGCGATGGGCAAATTCTACCTTAAAAGATGCCAGACAGGAGGAACCCTTGAGGGAGAGAGCTCACCAGCCTTCTAGCGGAACCGGAAGGGAGGGAATGGCTGTCGAAGATGTTCGAACAGTTCTGCCTAGCTTGCCAACCAAACGGCTCTGCTTACTTGGGATTCGACAAGACTAGCACCCTGCGTACGCTTTATGGCTCAATACTGAAGGGCCGGGCGGGTTTTAGCACTTATTCAATGTTATACTGAGTAGGCCATTTCTTGACGGTCATTGCAGAGGCGAAGAAGGCGCTTCGTTTGCCCATGGACAAACTGCGAAAGTCGCTAAGTGAGTCCGAAAGCCGAGCTGCTGATCCTTATCGTGGTGCTGAATCCTTATCGAGGTGCAGAATCCTTATCGAGGTGCAGAATCCTTATCGAGGTGCTGAATCCTTATCGTGGTGCGGAATCCTAATCGAGGTGCTGAACCCTTATCTTGGTGCTGAATCCTTATCGAGGTGTCTTGTCAGACTGACCAAATGGTCGACATGGCTACGACTCGAACGAAAGGACGGCAGATAGAAATCTACGCGCCTGATTATACCTTGGATGTTTTTTTGCGGCATCTGCGCTATTTGATACACCCTCGCAATGTACTATATATTCATCGTTCTCGCCTTGCATCGCCTGTTTCACATGGCTTTCTGTCCGAAACCAACAGGTGCAGTTTGCCAGCCGCGACCTGGGAGCGCGGTGCCCCAATGCTTGTAGTCTCGAGGCAATTCATTTCATCATCGTCAATTAGGATTCTCCTATGCTGCAAGACGGCTTTCATTTACAAGGAATGATGCCTTCTTGTCCTCGATTGCACTCTCCAGTGCGGAACTGCTCTTGACTCCTTGCCTGCCTACATGCCTCCGTGCGTCCATGCTTCAAGCCAACACAACCTAACCCGGCTTGCACCTTTGTTGTGATAAACAACACGCATTTGAAAGGGGACAAGCTTGGAGCCTCGGACAGCTGGAACGTAGGGGACGATCCTCAAACCCTCCGTTGACTGAGCAACAACAGTGGCAGCCTGCGGCCAGACATTCTTGGTGTTAAGGGCGGAAGTGCCGACTGCGCTGGGCTTAGCACATCCTGATATCCATCTTGGTATTCCAGCTACCGTTACCCCGAAACACCGAAACCCCTGACTCGACCAAAGACCAATCTGCCAGGGAAGTGAATAACTCCACTAGACCTCTGTTGTGCTCCTGTGACAACGACCAGCTCACCCCGGCGGGTAGAGCATGGTCGGACTCGGGGTAGTGGATTGGCGGCCCTGGCTCCTCCGAAGTCTCCGGGTTGTTTGGTAAGGCTTCGGGCCTGGGCTCGGAGCCTTAACGGCACAAGTCGCCGTGCAGCCTATCCGCAACCACCTGTCAAGGTGAGTCTATGGCACCCGTTCTCCCGTGGTCGATATTAGCCGTCAGCATCTCGCGTGTCATGGATCGGGGGCGAGGAGGCACAAGGTGCCTAACGCAAGCTGGAGCGGAGGGGTGAGCGGCCGTGAAATGAGTCTGGCCGGTTCTATGGCAAGGTCTGAGATGAACGGAAGAGGAAAACATACATGACACGGATGACCGTCGTCTGTGAGATTCTTCTTCCAGCGTGGCATCATTGTAGACACGGCTGGCCCCTTATCCACCACAATCTTCCCGCCGGCGCTAGGTGAGCTCTCTTCAAGCTTAAAACTAGCGATGACACGGCGGAATGTGACAAGTGCGCACAATTGCGTAACCTGTGGGCTAGTTGAACATTTGGAGGTGCGGAAGCCTGGTGGTGTTGGTGCATCGTTTGACGAAAGCCGTGGTGGTTGATAAACTCGGCGCTTGTAGAACTGGGGTCGTAAGAACATTCGCGCTTGGGAATCTAGTTAACCAGCTAGCATCTTAGCGACTTTGCTGCAGGAAACGAAGTTCGGGGTATTAGAAGTCGTAGCATACACTTTGTAACTTGCGTACCTGCGCCATAGAGAGCTCGAGGAATAGGATATCATCACAAATGATACATTAGAAATGGGTTCCCTGTTTGCGGTTGCGAGGCGAGCCCGCCGGCTTTTGTAATCCTTGGACATCGGGTCCGGGGTAGGGGCATAGCGAGGTGCGGGGCAATCGGCAGCGGAACGGCTCTGCCCATCCCCGGGCCCGAGTGTCGCAATCCGCACTCGTACCAAGAAAGTCAACAGCTTCGGACTTAAATATCAACAGTTCTGCAATTCTTGCCAAGGATATCTCGAGGATTATCAGTTTGGGGTGGATGCAGGCGTCTCCTCATTGCCGCATACGGGAGGAGCATCTCGATGGTTATACCGATGTTCCGGTGAAGCACTTGTTGGTTTGACCTGGCTTGCAGATTAGCCTCTTACGCAAGTCGTGCATGTGTGACGCCACATGATTTTGCCGTCTGACGCAAGACGATGAATCCGGATGAGCTCTAGACAGGTCACCTTTCTTATCTTAATAGATCTCCGCAAGGTCATCAGTCGCGCGATCTTCCTGGCTGGAAATAGTCACAGTCATTGTATGATACGTTTGACCCATAATTTTACATTTGCCTGGTCATGAAGCCTCAATGTCCTCCGCGCGCGTTGCCGGCTTCTGTCCTCCAGGACGACGCGAATCGCCGGCCACGTTCACCTCCGCCAGCAGCAGCCCCCAACAGGATCATGCACTCCCGAGGCGTCCACGAGTCTTCGTCCAATGTGTTGACGAGCCCATGACAGTTGAGGTATGTTACAGAACTCAGAACTCAGCATCGGCGCGTTTGTATTATCGCTGACGCCCTCCAATCTCTTCTAGTCCGTCCGCGGCCACCACCGGCAGCAACACCTGTGGCCCCTCAATTTCCTCCAGATCACGCAGCTCCTCAAACTGCTCCGACTTCTCCGAATGCTCCGACTGTGGCTCCTCCAACTCCTCCAGTCTCCCAACTTGCTACGCCGCGTCGACAGCCTCCTGCTAATCCCCCGTATCGTCGAAGAGGGACGGAAGCGCTCTCAGTCCCTCAATCTGCGATGATCTACACGTGTGACAGACCTCTACCGATGGCTCTGTCCCGGCACCCAGCAACGACATGCCACAGAGACGCTCGGCGACAGCTTCCAAGACGACACGACTTCTCGGCCCCCAAGTCCCCGAAGACCAGTGAAGAACAGTTGCGCAAGAGGCTACAGAGCCAACAAGCGACGGAGAAGAAGGCACTGTTTTGCGGATGAATGGGTGCGCAAGAGGCTCTCGTGCCAATAAGGAAGGGAGAGATGGCGCCGCCAAGCTGCAATCCACCAATGACCGAGGGTCGGGAACGAACACATGCCGCAACGGGGTTACGCAGGCTAGTAAAGCTAGGCCAAGTCATGTCACTAGCCCATCGTTGTTCACATCTTTCCGCTTTGGCGTCGTTACATTGCCATGGGATCAGTTGCCAGCCAAAGCGAGCTCTCACGGACTTGGGCGCTCCTGTTGAGGAGACGTCGTCGAACGATCGCGTATCCTCCCGGCTGCTAACGTGGAAAAACCAGCGGCCCAGGCTCCCGACTGGCTAGGTTCGGCTCGACGAAGGACCTGAAGTCTGTCCGATCCCGGCACCTCCTGCGGTAACGCCGACCGAGCGTGGTCGCCTGCTCCAAGCTGCGCCAGATTGACGAGGACATGGCATGGCCTACTGACGATGCTGGAGATCACCTCGCTTGGTTCGAGTTCCCGAACACAGCAGGGTTCTCTGGGAGTGGAGCGGCTCTGGAGTCGACTGGAGTTGGTGGAGCACCCCATTCCGGGATACTTCCCGTTGAGGCGACGGCTGTGGTCGGGCGGACCGGGAGCGGTACATATCGTGGTCACAACCGAGTTAAGCCGAGCTACTAAACCTCCACAGCTCAAGTTCCGTCCACTCTTGAGCGGAATTGTTGGACCTGAGGCCTGGTAACGACGCGACTGGAGATACATGCCCCGTGCACAAGTCAACTGTTGCTCGGGCCGGGATCTCCAGGCCACTGGGCTTGAAGCAAAGCTGCATTAGCATATGCGCTGGTCCAGACTTCCGGGCGTCTCATTGTCAATGCCAGAAGTCGATCCATGTGCCAAAGATACCACGGTCAGGCTTGAGCTACCACCTTTTCAGACCACGACGACGACTTGCTGCCTTCACTCCATGTTCCCAGCTTGGACACGACACCTCCCCCATTCGACCTCCAGCCTCCAGCCTCCAGCCTCCAGCCTCCAGCCTCCAGCCTCCAGCCTCCGAGACATAACCATCTCCTCCGCCTCCTCTGCTGAAGTTGGTCATGCTGCCCGCCTGTGAAGTCGGCGCACGCTCCTCGCCTCTCTCAACAATGGCAGCGGTTTAGCCACGTGCATGAACGCGTTCAGCTTCACCTGGAGGTATACATACACTAGGCTGGCAGCAAGCCAGTATGTAGATATTGGATGACAGCGGGCATTGTCTTGGAGAAACTGGTAGACTGGCTGGGACGCCGCAAAGGAAGGCCGCACGAGGGAAGAGGGCAACGCCGGCAACCACGATATGAGCCTTACATTCCGGACCAGCCGGCTCCAAGGCCGCGAGTCCTGGCCGTCATCATCGCAAGGAAGGAACTTGGGATTCGCCGGGAGTTGTCCTCGTCCACATCGACCTGCTGGCACGCCTAGGCAAGCGTTGCCGTGTACCTCAATGGGGTACATGTGTCCTATAGCGAAGCGATTGAGAGATCGGATCAAATAGCGCTCAGAGTTCAGATGGTTCAACCTCATTCGACTGACCGTCAATAATACCCTTTCTACACCGCGCGGCACTGTCCCTTGCATATCGATACCCCTTTAATTTCTTTTTTGTCTTTTGGGCTGCGTCGAGGCTTCGTCGAGGCGCTAGGCTGTTAGAGTAATCGGGCCACCGTACCGTGCACATTCGCCAATCGCCCATCAATGGCGGCCAGTACCGCGTCTCGTTCAAGGCTCCTTGCCTTCCGAGGCTTTGCAGCGTGAGCACCCTGATCAGGATGTTGGCCATCATTGAAGGCGCCCTTCAAGAACCAGCCGTTCATGGCCATGATCGTTAAGGGGAACAGTGCAGCCTCGTCGTCGCGCGAACCGTGCTCTTCTAGAGAACCGGAGCTCCTCGTTGCCGTCATCGTTGTCGACCTTGGCCGTGTCCGCCCCTGTGCTCCGTTGCCAGGTCTGCAGGAGGTTGGCAGACGCTCGACCCGGCACTACGTGCATCCTTGACGCGTTGCGCTAGGGTGCTTCATGGCAGCGCACGAGGAGGTCTGTAGGAGGAGGACGTTGAATGGGAGTCGAAAAGCGTGTGCCGGAGTAGATCCTGTTCTCGGGGGTGCCGTAGCCTCGAACACTTGGACATGGAGGGTGACTCAAACCGTGATAAGCGCGCTGGACCCGTTGACCAAGGAGGACCTAGCTGTCCACCTCCAACTGCCGACCCTGCCGAGGTCCGAGCTCCCACTCGTGCCACTTGGCATGGCCCTCCCATAACCCATGACAAGGAGTAAGCGACGACCACCGCCCTCTGTCCCCGTCCTACGTCTCAGAGCCACTAGCTCCGGCTCCCTCAGCTCCCTCGGGTCCCACCCTGCCGGCGGCCGCTATAACTTCTACCAGCTGACGCCGCTGTTGCGGTACCAGTCGTACCACTCTTGTCGCTCTTGTGGCAGGCAGCGTTGACCTCCTACGCTTGTTGCTCTCCGGGGTCACGGTTACCGTGGGACTGGTGTCGTTCTGGTGGTGGTGGGGGATGCCAGGCTTCAAGGGGGACAGATGGAAGATTGTCATGGACGGCGATGATGTACAGGTTGTAACTGTGTTGTGATTGTGCCAGGCTCGTACTAGGATTCCGTATCCTGGATGTAGGCCCCGGGCACTGGTTGGGCGGTGGCGCGCCGCGGTGGTCAACGCTCGCCACCATCGGATGCGAAGTCTGGGGAGATATTTTTGGTGCTTTGGCCCTTCGAGATCAGAAGGCCAATTCCAGCGTTTTGAGTTTGAAGGCTCTGGGTGCGTCGTTTTCGTCTGGCCTTTCACCGCCTTCTTTCAGATTCTCGTGGCCAGTGCCAGAGTTGTCCACCACTCCTCCTGGTCTCCGTTACCATGTCCACCGTCTGCTTGCCCCTCCCAGTTGTCTCCTTGCTCTTTACGTCGTCCCTTTTATCTATTGACTATGCAATGCAGGCAGGCAGCTCCCAATCCGCTTGGCTCCGAAGAGGTGGACTCTGATAGCTCAGCGCCTCTTCCAGCTTATGTCCACCTCAAGCGTGCCGTTGTCCCTGACCCACTCACGGATGTGCTCCCTGAACCTGTAATAAAGGCTGAGGAACTCTTGGGTTTGGATGTCCAGTTCCGCTCGATGGGATCTTTGTCTGGGAAGAGAGTTATCGAGGAGAGACGGCCAGACGGGCTGGGGTGGGATCGCCGTGAGGCAACGGAACGAGGAGAAGGAGGAGCAGATGGCTAGGGGAACGCGCTAATCTTTCCTGTGGAAGAGGTATCGGCGGTGGCCGTGCGGGTTTCCAGTGACGGTTGTCCTTGGGAGTCGGGGGAAGAAGAGGAGGTGATGAGACCCTCAGGTCCCGGTACTGGTGGTATTCCGGATTGTGCGTTTGCCATTGCGAGAACGGTGTGATGGTTGGAATGGTATAAATCGTTCGGTAGCGACTGTATGCGGCTGTCGCGTGCCCACTCGCCTCTACTACCACAACTACCACCATTCCGCTCCTAAAGCGGACCCGAACCTAGACCGAATACCGTCCTCCCCTCCTGGGGCGCATCCTAGGCACATCCCACGGCTTTGGCTGCGATAAATTTGATGGGACGAATCAAATTTCAAGCCTCTTACCTCGTTGTCTTCCTCGAGGGGCCGTATCTAGACGGTAATTAGGTCGTTCGGCTTGTCCAGCGTTAGCTCAGACATGACGGTGCCGACGGCTAGCCTTGCGTGCAGGCAATGGGTGACTTGGCCCTATCAAACGCTGCCGTCGAACTCGCCGCATTGGATCGCTTCGTGATCGGGGAATGGAATGGCTGTGACCAAACAAGTTGTACGTCGGTCTAAGGAGACGTCGTTTGAGCAAATTAAGTGTTGAGATTGAAGATTCTAGCCGGCATCGAGGACAGTCATCGCTGGCCGAACCATCCATCTCCCTCTTGCTTGCGTTTGGGAAATCGGAAGAAAATGATGGAAGGAAGAAGGATGCGGGGGAATGATGGAACTCGGCAGGTCAACTTCGAATGAGGATGAGCGAAGTTGTCGCTGCAGTCCAGCCAAACACCCCACGTTACGTTACACGTTGTCTTAGAACTCATGAACCACATGCAAGCCAGCATTGCCAGTCCAGGCTTCAACCATGTATCGTTCCCCGGCTGACCTGGAACCAACTGTCTCCATCTTGGTTCAGAAGCTCATCTCAGTGTCCGCTGCCTTGCCGGCGTGGGTTCGTGCTGTTGACCTGTCGCACCGTCCCCTTCCGACAGGGTGGCGTACAACCTTCGACTCAGAGCTCGAACGAACGGATTTTGTCTCCTGAGCAAAAAGTATCACGGCTCGATAGATACTCCAGCTACAGGGTATCTTATCTATCATAACTTCCACAGCATCGCACCATGTATGTAGCCCGGGGTTTTGCCGCCAGCTCTACGGGCAAGTTGACATGATATCACTGTCGGCTCGGCATTTTCTTGGACGTGTTAGAAGTTGACATCAAGCTAAGACTGTACCGTAATTGCGGCGTGGAGATGACGAGACTAGTATTTTTTGCCCCGGCGGCGTTCTCAACCCCTCCTTACGGTCTCTATCAACGTTCGCAGCCGCAGGCAGTGTTTGCTCCGGGCGATGACGAGAAGCAATCCTACCTATGTTGGATGGTGAGATAGAACCTCAGTCCCCGACCGCCTAGCACCTCGACGCGGCCCAAAAGACTCCCACTCACCACTGCCTCTTCTCGACCACCAGAGTTGAGGATGGCATCCGGTTCCGACACATCCCGAAACACAGCCTCCCCCTGTGCGGGACTTCCTTAACTCTAAAGCTCAGCGGTGAAGAAGTGTCTGTTGTTTGCAGCTGGTCATAAGAAGACATTTGGCTCATCACAGAGAGATGTTCCCTGGCAGATGAAAATAACACAGCCATCGTTGCTTTTCGCTTCCAGTCTTCGCCAACTAACAGTCTGACATAGTAAGTTCCCGCAACATGACGATCTTAACCCAGCGCCAGCCTGCCGGAAAAGTCGAAGCTTTACGTCTCTAGTCACGAGGAATGATCACGAAATTCAACCTGGCTCAGTAAGCAATCCCAAGGACGCCTACTTTGTCCATTAAATCTGACTCGGTATGTTAAGCCATTATTAAGTGCGTTAACCCATCTAACATGCTTAGCGCAAGCGGATCATCGACAAGTCGGCCAAGTGAGCTTTGCTACGTCGTATCAGCGATACAAGTAGCCGGCATCCCATGCTGTCCCTCCTCCTCTTTCGTTAAGTTATGCGTGTCCAGCCCGCTCCGGTGCAACACTGAAAGCTCTGGATTCCAGCTCACTCCCTACATGTCGCGGTGGGGTAGCTTGAACCGAGAAATGCACTTGCGCTCAAGACTGCCACATCTGGGTGCTGGTATTTCTTTTGTCTTTTGGGCTGCTTCGAGGCTGCGTCGAAGCTCTAGGTGTCCGAAATACAGAGCTGGTGCTTGTCTCGCGACCCTCGTTGAAAGCCACCCCTGAGCGGAGCGACGGCGACGGGGGACATTGTACGAGATAACGGAGCTGGTGTCGAGTGTCTTTAGACACACGAGGGAGCACATCCTAGCTACAGATGGGACGTGTATTTATTTAGCTCCAGAGACGAAATCATGGGTCTTATGCCGGAGGGCAAATATCGACTTATGTATACCTGCGGGGATGTGGCCCTGTTCTGTTGGCGGAGTGTACTCTCATGAACAGTGAGGAACTGTCTTCTGATAAGGATATCAAGAATGGTTTTGTT
The DNA here is from genome assembly GCA_030052785.1 of Coniochaeta hoffmannii. Classification (NCBI taxonomy): domain Eukaryota; kingdom Fungi; phylum Ascomycota; class Sordariomycetes; order Coniochaetales; family Coniochaetaceae; genus Coniochaeta; species Coniochaeta hoffmannii. Next base: position 16,322 of record JANBVN010000216.1, read on the forward strand.
ATGAACTGACAGCCGTTGATGTTCTTACAGACGTGGGGAGATCGCGTCCTTACAAACGCGGGTAATGGGGTCTTTTTTTCCCATGAGTAACCATGTTGGAGACATTTGTTTGCTAAGTAGACGAATGATAAGCTACCACGTAGTACTGTTTCTCGGCGTGCTTGTTAGCACGGGGGGCGTTGGAGAATGGGAACTCACATTGATAAGAGACTGCGAAGTGTGATGAAGTCAATCAGATCAAAAAGTGATCACCGATCAATGGAAGTCATTCCATTACTAGCTAATTGCAAGGGGACATGCCCTCCATGAATCTAGGCCACTATCTTCTAAACTTTCTTACCCATCCGTGACAGCTATGTCGAAGTCCTCTATAAAACCGTATGACCTTGCTTTCGGTCACCCTGATGCTAGGAAGTGTGAAGTCAAAAGTGGACGACTGTAGGAAAGAGTGGATGTGATTGTACCGCCAAGCTTAGGATGTGCCTTACCTTCAAAGATTTCCTCCATCACTGCGGTGAGGGACCAACCGCGCCGCCGGACCAGGTTGCCAAATTCTCCTCCAGTGTCCGATTCCTCTCTGCATAGAAATCCCTCTCGTGCTCGAGAGCCTGCAGCCTTTCCTGAGCTTGTTTCAACTGGTCGCGATCTTTGCTGCTCTGATCCAAGCGGACCTTGAACTCATCCCGCAGCTTAACTAGGAGTTCTCCTCGCAGCTTGACAAGAAATTCTTCCATCTTGACCACGTATTCCTTTATCTTATGCCGATCCTTTTTCCACTGCTTCCGTTAGATTTTCAACTCATCTCTGAAGGCCATCATCTGCCGTCGCTCATCGGCCAGCATGGCAGTGAGACACTCAGCATTTGCTTGCATATCATTGAGTATGACTTCTTGCTGCTCGACTTCTATTTGGAGGGCTGCCACTCGATACTCAAGGGCCTCGTTAACTCGCAAGACCCGTCGAAGTAGAAAAGAGATTCTCTGGAGAACCCATCCGAGGTTCTCTGCGCCCCGGATCGGATGTGGCATGGTGCGACTCGGCGTTTATTGCGTAGTTCCTGTCAACTGTAAGCGTCCCGCAAGAGTGGGTGAGCATTAAGAAGTAAGAAGGCTTACCAGAATGAATTATTTGCTCGGGGAATACGCGTCACCGGCGGAAAGAGCAGGCTGTAAGTTGAAGTTGGAGACGTCGAAAGCCTGAGATGTCAAGAGTATTTGAAGAGACGAAAAGGCAGACGGTAGAAAGGAAATGGGGCGAATAAAAGCTTGAGAGGTAGAAAGCACTGTAAATCCGGGAAGTTGAATTGACGAAAGGGTAAGGGGATAGAAGTTTGAAGGAGGTATCTGGCAGACAGTACGCAAAAGCACCTCAACATCCTATCACACCGGATGAGGTGCGTTCTCCATAACTGTTTCACCTGATGCCTCTGCAATCGCGGTTGAACTCGGGTCATTGGGCGATTCTCAGGATCAGGTTGTGAGTAGCTGCTTGACCTCTACTGTTTGATGATTATGAGGGCTGCATGACTTGCAGGTCTACAGCGCGGCTTCGCACCGGGAAGTGACGGTAACCACGCTATTCAGAGCTTCTCCAATGTAGCCGAACCGACCAGCGGTAGCGAAGGGATGTGGGGTTCCCATTGGACTCCTCCAGCCAAAATCCCGAGCCTCTAGAAGCGCCTTGGACAAGGCGTCCCCCGCCGGCCGCACCTGGCAAAGACTGAAGTTGGGCTGTGATTGCGGCGCGCTGTCTCGTCTTTGGTGAATGGATGGAAGCTGTAGGAATCCCAGACGTAAGCCAGCTGTTCGGCCGGACTTCAGCATTACTTCGCCATGTTCACCAGCAGCATGACCATGCTTTGACACGTTGTTGATGGGCAACAGATACATTTCGACACGTGTCTTCGACGCTCCTCCAAAAGGTCGAACTTAAGCCAATCGTGACGATAGCCAGGGTCCAGACGCGGGCGTCCTTCTGTTTCCGAGCTCCAACTGACTGTTCAGCTAGCAGATTCAGCGCAGTAGCATGCTGAACCCAGAGGTTGAGGACCGGAACACGCCGTGCGACGTGCGCGGTTTGTTGGTGGCATAGGCATTGACGATCTCTACCTGACGTCGGCGGGATCATAACGTCGGACCTAATATTCAGCACCAAACCAACCTGCACGTACATGCTCGACTTGCTTGCAAAGGACTTCGACAACGATACAAATACCGGGAACACACTGGGGCAGTACCTTCCAGATTAAGCCGCAGCCGATGTTTCGATCCTGGACTCAGCCAATGCTGCAAGCTACGTCCATCCCACCTTCCTTGGAAGTCAGAATCACACTGATAGTGACCAGACACAATCGAGCTTCTTCTATCAGGCTTGCAAGACTTGTTGTTCCCTTCCGCTCTACCACTCAGCCCCGGCTGGCCAGGCCGGGGGGTTTGCGTGACCGAGCCAACAGACAGGTTGAGCAGATACAGGCATGCGAGCTTCGATGTTCACAAGCGCGAGGGTTTAAGCCCGAAACTTCAGACTCCATCCATCTCTGCAATCCACACCACGCCGGTTCACGCTACATGAATATCACGACGCAGAAGCAAGGTGGCCAGGCAAGGACAGCTGACCAAGGAGGGACTGTCAAGGAGGCTGTCGACGCCGGCAATGGTCCAGTACCTGGTGGGAAGAAGTCCAATGCCACTCGGCATTGCGTCCACGTTGGGGCAGACGAAGCTTGGGTGCGAAGGCTAGCCGCGACAAGCACCGAGCCTGCCGATGTTCTTGCGTGACGGCAGCTACACTTGTCGAGACGCGTCAATTCCCGCTTCACACACTGTTTGCAGCAGAGCGCGATGGCATTGAGGGCAGAGACGAAATGTCGGGACCCTTTCATTCGAAGAAAGTGCAATGTCAAACATGGACATGCTGAAGATGGAGCCGGCGAGGTGAACTCGGCACTGACAGTTGCTGCAGGGGTATTCGAGAAGAGGGCACACGGGCTTGCTCACTTGAGACGCGCGCTTGCATTCGGTAGGAGAACATGCTGCGCTTGACGTGTTACGTTCAGGTTGGACACGGGGCACGCATGTTCGAGGGCAACCGGAAATGCATACGTACGCAAATCCCGGCAGTGCAGCTCTAACAGACGCGATGTCAGATGTCGCGCGACGCGAGAAAACGCGTCGCACAGAATGACGCGACTGTTGATGCGGCGCTGGCGCGCCCCTCATCGACGCGTCCTGACACTGTGCAGCAGCGCACTGGGATGCAGGCGCCACGACAAATGCAATAACGCAGTCGATGCACAGGATGGTCAGTAGAAACACAAGGGTCATTCGAGTATGCGCGATATCCTTCAGCAGTAGTATCACTGTTGAGTATGGAGTTTACGAGTTCCCGTGGTTTTCTTCGTGTTAGAGTCTACACTGCGACGCGTTTTCCACGACAGCTTGTTAAGCACTTGAGTTCGCTGGCGGCCCAGCCTATGATATGCATCCACCCAACACGTGTAACTGTAGTCTCAGAGCTCGGACTAGTTAGTCTCAGAGCTCGGACTAGTTGGCATTCAGGAGTTCGACGCCACCGGATGTACGTCCACTACTCTACACGGTAACCCACCACAACCGACCAATTAAAACCTACAAAAATATAAAGAGGCGACGGGAGATACACTCCTACGCAACGACTCCAAAATAGCCAAATGTGGCATTATTTAATTGCTACACTCGAGCACTTAATACCTACTTAAGCAATCGACCGTATACCTATTTACGTAGGGGGCCATGCTAGGTAGGCACCTGCACTCCACTAAATAGACACTGCAATTTGGCTAAATTAGCACCTGCCATTTGGCTATATCGGTACCTTCGTATAATTGGTCCAAAAATGTCCGTATATATATTATATAAGTACGATAAGAAGATAAGACGAGCTACGTTATTAGGGGATAGGAGACTAATTCTCGTTAAAATATAATAGTCTATTTACTACTATTTCTATTACGTACTAGACTTATTAGTATTTTAGGGATAACCTCTTTTCGGACTATTCTAAGTATATTAAGTAGGAATTAGCTCTTAAAACGTCTCTATTACTTTTGCTAACCGAGATATTGTAGAGTAATAATGTCCGACGATAACTAGGAGGGCTTTGTAGATTTGCTTGAAAATCCTACTATAGATAATACTTCCGACTCCGACCCCTTTTAAGACTCCGATTCCGCTTCCGATATAGGCTTTTACCCCTTTTCTAACGAGGAAAACGAGCCCTCGATTCCTATCTTCCCTACTAGCCTTATTTAGGGTAGTATAACGGAAGCCGATTTTAAAAGTATCTTCGTAGTCTATAGTAAGTAATACAACCATGGTATTTTCCTTTGGAATGGAAAGAAGAAGGGAGGCGTGGCTGTATATTATAGGGTCTTTTATACTAGGTTTAGCGATCCAAAGTCGTTAAAAGGAGTAGGCTTTTATAAGAGAGCTTCTAAAAAGATAGGGTACTAGTTTAAGGTAACGGTAAGGCTTATAGAGAAAGGATAGTGCTTTTGCTACGACGCTAAGCCCGAATACTACGTTTATAATTACTTATTTACCTTCGATCCCTCTACTTATCTTTAGAACTAGAGAATAGAGCTAGTTGTAAAGGCGTTAATATAGAGACTCTTAGCTTATATAGCTATCTATATTAGAGAGATCCTTATAATAGTATAGGAAGAGTTTTCCGATTGCTATCTTACGACTAAGGATATTAATAACGAAAGGTAGAGTCTTCGTAGGTAGGAGAGGCTTAGCTATATAGCTTCTAAGGCTACGATTAAAGCGTTTGACGATTTAGGCGTACTTTATATCGTTAAATAGGATAAGGAAATCCTTAATTGCCTTTTAGGCTTTATTTTTACCTTCGAGACTTGCTAGGAAATATAGAAACGCTTTCCTAACTACCTTTCCTTCGATAATACTTATCGAACGAATAATCTTAGTTTTTTTCTATTTGTTATTACTATCTAAATAAACGTTAATTCTATTACTAATTTTATCTTTAGCTTAGTAGGTAACGAAACTTATTAGAATTTCGATTTCTTTACTAGTATTATTAATTAACTCCGAAAGTAAATAGGGGTATAGCGGCTATAGATTATTATTATAGATAAGGATTAATAGATACGTATAGCCTTCCAGACTATCTTCCCTAATACCTAATAATAGATCTATTATTACTATATATACGAAAATATTAAGCTTAATACAAAGAAGAAGGGTAAATAGACTAAGTTAGCGAGGAAGAACGATACGGAGGAGGATAATAAGGGTCCCGGGGGTATTTAGTTTACATACTCGGATCTCCTTAATTATTCGGATTATCGTTAGAAACGCTCGAATATACTATATAATCCTAGTAGCGTTAAGATTATATAGAAGATCTTAATCTACGTAAGAGTAGAGTAATCCTTTATACGGATTTGGGAATAGATTATCGAGGAGTTTTCTAATTAGGAAAAGCTTTTAGAATACCTTTAAAATAACTAGCTTCCTTACCGATACTAATAGGTAGACTATTTCGTTAGTAAGTAGCTTAACTTCGGGTAAATTATTACCTTTTAAACGGAAACCTCGAACTTTAATATTAAGAGTTATTTAGTTAGTAATAAATACAATTAGGTACGTTTTACTAAGGCGTTAAAGGAGATATACGAAAATCAAGCCTATAACTATCGTTAGAAAGTAGTAGAGTAATCGGTTTAGATTAGGCTCGATTATCTTAATTAGAAATACCTTAGTAACCTTCTAATAGTAATCTCTTACCTAGTATTGGAAAAGATTACTTAAGAGAGGCGGTACGTATAAAAAGCGATTAAAAAGGCTATTACTATAGGGGTTAAACTTCCTCGTTACAAGAAAGATTATATAATATAGCTATAGTACTATCTTCCTTACCGTTATACAATTATTAAAAGGCTAAGGGATAAAAAGCCGCTTTCTTTATAGGACTTTAACCTTTATTAGTTACTTGATAGTTTAATAGAGTAGGGAGAGTAATATCTCTATATTCGTAACTCTCCACCTATAGAAAGTCGTCGAAGGCGGCCGAGGAACGAAGAGGTTATTATTAAACAGGAGTTTGTTCCTTAGACGGGCAAAGATCTTCTAAAGAACTTCCTAACGTCCTAAAGAGCTCCTCCTCGTAGTAAAAAACGTAGTAAGGGTCGTAAATATACCCTTAAAGCTACTTTAAGACTACCTTATAGTAATATTATCTTTAGACGTCTCGCCTCCAATATCCGCCGGCACCTCTCCCAATTCGAGCTAAAGCCTTTATTAGAAGCCGAGAAACCTAAGGGTAACCTTATAAGAGGTAGACAGAGTAGTAAGTAACGCTAGAAGACCGCTAAAGCTATTAAAATAGAATACTAGGCGGAGGAGTATAGAAAACGCACCCGTAGGGACTAGTAATTAGAGTAGAGATAAACTAAAAGTACTAGAAATACTATTTTCTCGATTTGTATATAATCTAACTTTAGGTTTAGAAAGGTCGACGTTAGATATATTCCCGGCCTTCTAATAAACTTTACTCGGCGATTATTTAATAACTATATAGCGTAGAATATAATAGATAATATAAAGATATAGGAGATTGTTTATAAAATATAATTATATATTGTTTTTTATCTTATAGGTTTATAAATACTATAATTTTAACGCCTTTCGATTATAGTTTTTAAGGCGAAATATAGGCTCTAACTTAATATTAATATTGCAAATTGACTAGCCTTATTACAGCCTTATCGGATTATATAATCGTATATATAGACATTTTTAGACTAATTATACGAAGGTACCGATATAGCCAAATGGCAAGTGCCGATTTAGCCAAATACAAGTGTCTACTTAGCATGGCTCTTACGTAGCTATACGGATAGAATAAAGTTTGCTAAAATAGAGCGATGTAGTCGCGAAGAATTTTCTTACGGCTACTTACGTAGCTTTACCCGAAACCTCAACTACCCTATAGGAAGAAGAAGAGGAATACGTCCCTAAATATTAGCCTTAGCCTTAGCTCTAGCCTTAGCTCTAGCTTTAGTCCTAGCCTTAGCCCTAACCCTAGCTATAACTCTAGCTACGGAAACTCTTAACCGAAGCAATTAAAGAAGTCACCTCCTACTTCGTAAAGATACTCTACTCGCTTGAAAAAATAATAATATACTACTTAGAATTTGTATAAGATTATCGAGGATACGAAATATATAAGACGGACTATATTCTTAAACTCGTTTCCGACTATTACTACGACTCCTACTAAGACTCCTACTACAGCTCCTATTACGACTCCTACTATAGCTTCTACTACGGCTCCTACTATAGATATTAATATAAGAGACGTTGAAGAACTCGAGGAAATCGTATAATATAGAAATCCGAACACTCCTTACACAAGAGCCTCCTACTCGGAACCCTCCTACTCGAAACCTTCCTACTTAGCAGACTACTATACTAGTCTTACGACTACGGAATAGACCTACTCCTCAACTCGAGCCACGTATCCTATACTATCGAGTAAACAAAGCGGTTTAGAATATAGTTTTAGCTATAATACGACTCTCTACGCGGAATAACTTAGTAATAGGGGATGCTCTCCCACGCAACCACTCTAAAATAGCCAAATATGGCATTATTCAATTGCCACACTCGAGCACTTAATACCTACTTAACCAATCGACCGCGCACCTATTTGCGTAGCTGTACGAAGGCTGGGGCCAAAAGTGATTACCCTCCCCGCCTCGGCTCCATAGTATATCAAGAAATCGGCGTTTTGCGCCCCTCCTACTATAACCCTCTATACTTACTATAAGGCTGAAAAACGAGGCTATTACTAAATTCGCTCCTACTTTAAATAGCCACAACTTCGTTAATACTACTTCAAATTAATTAATTCTAAGAGTAGAGTAATTGTCTTTACCTACGCTACGATTTAGTGACAATTTTGCCCGGGTTCAAGTACTTATATAGTACCAGTACTCGTCTGAAGATCGCTTGCGTTTATACTAGAAAGTCCTCCTCCTCTAACTCTAACTCTTCGTTAAGGACTCTTAGAGGTCTTCCTTACCTAGATCTCTATACGTAGAGTCTTCTTCCTACCTCTCTATAGTAGTCTTTAGCTACTACTCTAAATATACTATAACGCTTAGCTCTTCCTCGCCCTCTGGTAAGGGAGGTAGTTCCGTACTCTCTTTATAAGTATTATTCCTAGCTAGTCTAATTACTTATTTTATATTATCTATTATCCTACTAACTATTCTCTATAGTTTCTCCTACGGGTACGACTTCTATGCCGCCTTTCAATACCTCTCGAGATTAGGCCTATTACGTAGGACCTTCTTCTTCCGGCCTTTAAACTTGATTACCGTCTACGGTAGTTCTATCGCTAAGAGGTCCGGTAAGTTCAGCGGCTATTCGAGGACCTTAATACCCTCTATAGCCTATAAGGCTTTATTTTACTACGAGGCGTGGCTCGGGGTATTATCTTCCTAAGCGATATAGCCCGAAACGCTTATCTTCTTAATAAAAGGGATAAACTTCGGCTTTAAGACCTCCTCTCGATACCGTATCTAATCGATACCCTCTACCTTACCCTAGTATACTATTTTACTAGTAGCTTTAGTATAACGTTACGTAGGTTTCCTACCCTTTACCTTTCTATTTAGGTAAGTACGCTATATTACAATCTATATTTCCTAGACTACTTTATTATTTACTTCGTAGGCGGCGTTATACTAATCTATAATAGTTTGATACTTTTTAATTATCGCCTTCGAATCTTTAGGCTAATAATAAGAAGGATCTTTATAATAATAGCAAAAGAACGCCTAGAATATAAAAGTTGAGTATCTCTTCTACCGTTTCGTAATAATACCGTTAACGTAAGTCTCCTTAGACTTCCGCTATACGTATCTTTTGCTATGCATTCCGCTAAAGACTACGGAGGTTTTGTCGTTCTAGACGATCTTCTTCTAGTATTTTAGGGTCTAGTACTTTACCCTTAACGCGAATCTAAGCCGTACTATTATCTGGCTCTTCGTAAGGCCTAGCTTCGTTGTATACTTTATACATTTATAGCCTTCGCGTTTGAGCTCTCTTAGGATCGTTCTCCGGCTCGGTACCTTGCCTCCCCGGGCCTAGGTTTCTTCTTTATAGGCCTCTACTAGCTTATTAGTACTATATTCGCGTATAGTAGTGTTTTTAGTAAACCGCGCCTCAAGGACCTACGCCTCCGGGCCCTATACGGTTATACTTGGTAGCTTACTACTTCGGGGAGTGCTTTCTACGTAGGAGTGTAATATACGGTTACCCACTATATAGCCCCTATTTTTAGCCCTACGTAGGAGCTGTTTAAAGGCCTCGCGTTTGATCCCACTAGAATCCTCGATCTCGGTATATTTTTTGCCTATAGCGTATAGGGTTAACGCCTATACTCGTTCTTCGAGTATGGATTCCTTGCGATAGGTAGGTATTCGTACGGCTCGGGATTTCGGCTAAGACTTACGTTTCCTAGCAAAACGTTAGCGAATAGAGGTCCCAAGCGGAATAGATCTCTTACTTGCTATCTCTTATACCAAAAATTAGCTATTAAAGGTCTTACAACTACTTACAATATAGGTATAGAGGTATATATATAGAGAGAACAATTCTATTATTTAGTATATGCCCTACTGCCCTTGGAGACTTATTCGGAATGCGCTAACCTGCGAAAATATAGTATGGAGTGTATAGTTATAGGATCTTATACGGTGTTCATCCCATATGGAGGTAATCTTACGGCTACTTACGTAGCCCTACCCGGAGCCTCAACTGCCCTACAGGAAGAAGAAGAGGAATACGTCCTAAGATATTAGCCTTAGCCTTAGCCTTAGCCTCAGCCCCAGCTACAACGCTAGCTACGGAAACTCTTAACGGAAGCGATTAAGGAGGTTACCTCCTACTTTGGAAAGATACTTGTAACGGGGCGATTGATAAGGCACGTGCGATACGTACTGGTTTCGCTGCAGAGGTTGTCACGTGCAAAGCATTACCCCGCTCTACCAGATGAAGGGGAGTTTAACGCTCCCACTTCTAAAGGATCGGAACTTCTCTCTCTTTAAGAATTAGTCTTATCTATACGTAAAGGAATTACTTTATTATATAACCGTTTTATAAACTTCTATCCCTTATACTTATACCTAGCCGTATAATACTACGTAATAACTTTCTTATAATTTCTAATTCTTCTTTATTTAGCTATTTATATAGTATAATAGTACGCGGGTCGAATACTTTTAATTCGTTGGGCCTTATTATTTATATTAGGGCCATGCTATTTAGGCGGTCGAAATTGGCTATTTAGGCGGAAGCGTTTTAGCTATTTAGGCGGCGCTATATAATTGGCTCAAAAGTATTTATATACCCGATTATATAAGTATACTTAATTGTAGTACTAATACTGAGTTCAAGGCTATATTTCGTTTAGAAAGCTATAATCGATATGCCTTAAGATTATAGCGTTAATAATACTATAGAATAAAAAGTAATATATTATTATATTCTATAGATAATCTTCTATCTTCTTATATAATTTACTTTATACTACGATATATAGTTATTATAAGATTAAAACAGGTAAGGTAATTATAAATATAATTCTCTTAGGCCTTATCGTATATAATTAGCTAGCTTTTAAACGTAAGTTTTGCCGTTATCTTAAACTTATAGCTTATCTTTTTAGTAGACTACTTATATAGTCCTATAGTATTAGAGAGTACTAGATCGCTAAAGTTAGTATAGAAAATACTATAGAAGATAGATACGTTATCCTTCTTATAACCGTTTCTTTAGAATGTAGTATAACTATAGACTTTACCGTACTTATAAAGAACTTTCTAAAAGTCTTACTTAGTCGTTAAACTTTTAATTAAGCTAGTTAGGAAGATAAGAATAAATTCTTCCTCGTCGGGAAAAACCTTAAAATCGGTATTAGAGTCGGAATTATAAAACTAGTACCTATTAAGAGTAAGATCTATAGGAAAATCCGAAAACCCCTCCTATTTATTTTCTAGTATCGTTATTCTACAATATCTCCGTTAGTAAGGCTTCTATTTGAAAAAGAACGCTAGGATTAGATTTAATAGACGTTAAAGATATAATCAACGATAGTTTCTAAAGTATATATTCAGGATTAATACGTAAAAAAGACGTTCGAATACGTATTATAGTATTTTAACGAGAATTAATCACTTATTAATATCGTAATAAGGCTACGAGGCTTTAAAGTAGAGAAAACCTTTATATTATCAACTTATCTTAGTCTTATCGGCTTATCGGCTATCGTATACGGACATTCTTAGGCTAATTATATAGCGCCGCCTAAATAGCCAAAACTCAGCCGCCTAAATAGCTAAAACCGACCGCCTAAATAGCATGGCCCTTATATTAAGGGTAAGAAGCTTAAATACTTTTTATAAAGTAATATAACCTTATTTAGTTAGGTAAAACTATCTTTTAACCTAATAGTGAATCTGGGAAAGAACTATATATATCTCTAGGTCCTCTACCGTATATATACCTCTATACTAGTAAAACATCTATGGAATTTCAAAACTTAAGATCTACGTCGCCGAACGTACTGTTAGCTATAGATATTACGAAATACTACCGACTTTATCTAGGAATAATACTACCTCTATAAATGGATTAAGACTTCGAGGTTAAAACTATAAGGTTTCTTATAACTTCTACTAATATTAAAACGACTCTAAAACGATATCTTAATTAACTACGTCGGGCCGCTCCCTACCTACCGATAGAGTAGCTTCGATTATACTTACGTTATCGTTATAGTCGATAGGCTTACTAAGTTAAGATATCTCCTACCCGTCCCTAATACGATAGTACTTATACTTACTATTATCTTTATATCGGAGGTATACCGGCTTTATAGTACGCTATTAACTATCGTCTCCGATAGGAATACCTAATTCGTCTTAGCCTTTTAAAAGGAACTTAGCCGAATATTAGGAGTAATCCTCTGTACGTCTATAATATTCTACTCCGAAAGCAACGGTTAAACGAAAATCTTAGATACCGTTATAGAATAATACTTTCGTACCTTTTATATATTTTACTAGAACGATTAGGTAAACTAGTTCCACATTACCGAGTTCTTCTCTAATAACGATACATTAGAATCTACTAGGGTAATACCCTTCTTCGCTAACTACAAATAATACCTATATATAAAGACGGAACTAACGATAACCGTTAATATAGAGATTATAACTATAAAGAAGTAAAAGTTATTCGATACTAAAATAGTAGTAAACTATATAACTAAGCTATATTATCGAATAAATATAAGTCTTTATAGTAGAAGTTTAGTCTCGATACATGTATTTCGCTAACCGTTAAAGGAAGGACGCTAAAATATTTACAGTCGGTAAGAAAGTCTTAATTAGTATAGAGAATATAAGGATATTAATCGTCCGGTTAAAAAACTCGACGCTAAGTTTATTAGACTATATATAATTACGAAAGTATATCGATAGGCTATCGCCATTAATCTACTACGAGAACGCTATATCTTCCCCATCTTCTATATCTCTCTAGTCCGACGCTATATTATAAGCTACCTGGGGTAGGATACTATTAACGAAGTATATAACCGCTAGGCCGATAGGACTATAATTACAAACGATAGTAAAAAAGAAAAGTAGTACTTTAAAGAAAGGGATTCTAAACTTATAATTTAAGAAGGGTATTAAGTCCCGTACCCTCTAGTATAAAGTATACTAGCTATACCTATATAAGCTAATATAAGAACTGGCAAATAACTTAAAAGGCTACAACTCGGATATCGCTACTTTCTACCGATAATATCCTACAAAGCTAGGGCTACCGGAGTAGTATACGCCTAACCTCCTTATTTAGGAAGGGGAATAAGACTAGTATATTAACGCTACTACTACGCTATTATAACGCAAACTCTTTCCTTCTCTTCTTCTTCTACCTTTCCTTTCTCCTCTTCTTTCGTTTCTCTATTATACTCTTATATTATACTATATTATTTAGTACTACTACGTTACGTTATATAGTATCTACAAGCAACTATTATATTATACTTTTAAAGGGTAAAAGTATACTAGTATAAGATATAGACTAAAAAAAAAAACCTTGAAAAGAGGTCGCCGGTATCCCGTTATAGGGCTACCGTAATACCTAGAGCATAGTAATAATACGGCGTAAAAAGAAGCTAAGGATAAAGAATACTAAAGACAAACTAAACTCTAATTTGATACCGTTAAAGACTCGCTATAAACCTACTTAGGAGTTCTTACCAGGAAAGAGACTAGGCGGCTTAATAAAGTACTACTAATTCTACACCCCGAAGCGAAAGTAAAAACCAGGAACTATCTATGCTACCTTACCGATATAGTCGGCGATACTAATATCCTAAGGAAAGTTCTTCTAAAATACAACTTTGCTAGTATACAGGCTATAACGAATAACGTAATAATGATAGAGAATAACTAATTCCTTAGCGGCGACCTAAAACGTATATCTAGCCTTATCGGCGAGGTAATATACTATAACGATACAGTTATAATAAGTATATACTCTAATATTTAGCCTAAGGGGTAGAGGGCTAATAGTAATTATAGTAACGGCTTAGTAAATTACTAGTACTATATTATAAGTAGCTCGCTTTACCTTTATAACTTATTAGCCTTAACCTTAACGATAGGTCTAATATATATTTACTAGTATTAGCTATTTTCGTACCGTTAAGCTGAAAGTGTACTAATAAATATACTATAGGATATCGTAGGTAGTAAGTAGCTCTTTACCGAGCTAAGCGAAGACTAGATAGTTCTATAGACTAAAGATATACTTTAACGCCTAATTATTATCGTCGTTAGTCTACTTTATATTATCTACTAATATACTATTTTCTCTATTATAAAATACGTATAAGTACGCTAAGGTATAGTAAATATAAAAATAATTAATAGCGTTACTGGCGATACTAGCGTAAAGCTAGGGGAAGAAATAAAGGTTAGCTAATTTTATTCTAGCGTATAAATACTAAACTAAGGACGATTTACTTAAAAACAAACCTTCTTTTATAAGGACGATTTATAGAAATTATAATACTAGGAGTTAGGCTTATACTCGTAGCTAACGAGTAATAGTACCTTTATTAGATAAGCCGGCTTAAGTATTATATTATACGTTATTATAATATACTTAATATATATCCTAACTATCTATTTATCTAGGTTAGAAAACTCGTTAAAGTTCTAGTCTCTTTAGTAGCTTAGCTCGTCCGACTCGCTACTATTATTATTATTACTACTACTATCCGAATCTAAGGATAATAAGTCGGAAAGTAAAACGTTATAGTTACTACTATCCTAATTAAGATTCGACGTAATATCTATACTATTAAGGATAAGGTTTGGATTATTATCATTTCTATTACTACTATCGTTAGAAACGTTTATATCATTATCGTTATCGTCTAATATAGTAAACTTATTACTATTACTATTATCGTTATTACTATTATAAGGTATCGCTACTAGATCGTATCTAAGATGCCGGGCGAACGGTACTTAACTACTACCCTAAGTATTAGAACGCGCGCGGTAGGACTAACTACCTAAACGACTATAATAACGTTAGTAAAACGTAACGAAATATTAGTACGATACTAGGCTAACGACGACTTATGTTTATTCTAGAGGGTACTTATAACTATATTGAAGTCGATTACTAGAGACCGATTACCGGATAAACGAATAGTAGATGGGAGTACGGCAACCTTACAAATAACGCAAACGGGGTTATCGACTACCGGGTTACTAGCGTCGTTCTATATATTAACCGCCATTATACCGACGCTAATCTATAGGATAGCCGGAACTATAATATTATAATAACGGTACGGAATAAGAGTCGGTAAGGTACTAGTATAATAGCATTCCCAACTACTATTACTATAATAGCTGGAAGAGCGAGTTTAAAGAGTACTATAGTAGTTAGACAAACGAGCCTAGAATATCGCTAAAGTACGACAGATACGACTAGTACGACCGAAAGAGCGGTTACTAATATATAAGTAGAGCGATAGTATAGTAACTATATTAATACTATAAAGTACTATAAAAGTATTATAAGATTCTTATACTTATAAGCGGATATACTTAGTAAGATACTTAAACTTATATACGTAACCGAGCTTAAAAATATTTTACAAAGACTAGTATTATAAAATAGATATGATACTAGGATATTTTCGTTATAATATAAAATCGCTACTATTACTCTAACGAAAAGTTTGTAAACAGACTAAACTTCCTCAAAATACCGGATAAAGGTCAGGTAAATATCGGTAAGCCGCCGCTAGGCTAGATATATTCCGGTAACGCCCTACTTGTATAATATATAATATATAACATACGCTATACGAAATAGAAACCGTATACGTAGCGCGCTATACTAGTTTCAACTTACAGTTATAAACAACTACCTTATAAAGGAGGACCTACTATTATAGTACTAGGTGGAGGCTAACTAATACTAATATTACTAGTCCTATCTCGGACTAGCGGCTTTACCGAGCTATATATATATCGCCTACGACTCACTAAGCATTCGCCCCATTCTCTCCTTTCCCTTCTTTATGTAATAATATAGTTCAAATACAATACCATTGACACGGCACTGTGACAATTATATTATTGAATCTTTAATAGTTGATATATAAATAGAAAGTATTATCTTTTTTTAGTACAAAAATAATAAGAGTTCTAGTAAGCCTTTTAAAAGTTAGATATAGTTAGAATATAAGTTATTATTAAAGTACTAATATAATTTCGAAAGTTTATATTATATTAAAAAGTAGATAAGTTTATATAGAAATAATTTATTAGATTTAAGGTTAATAGTATAATTAGTAACTTTACTTTAAAGTAAGATATTAACTTTATTAGATTTAAAGATATCTACCTAAACTTATAGTTTATTAAAGAATCGTATAAGCTTTAGCTTTATAACGGTATTATTAGAGCTTTAGGGATTTCTAAGTTTCGGGCGGTATATTTAAAGCTCTACTTAAATATAAGTCAGAAATCCTAAATAATATATTCGAACTACTATTATTAGCTTTAGAAAAAGAGGTAGATTTTTAAGTCGGATAAAGTAGTTATAGAAAAAAGGATAGGATTTTCTTAGAGTTTCGGATCCCGATCAATTACGATATACGAACGTTCCATTATCTTTTCTAACTTAAAAGAATCCTTTCAAGTAAAAGATACTTTCTATACGTTAGAAATTAATATTCGAAATTAGTTAATTATTTTTACTAATGGTAATACTAAAGATACAAATTAAAGCCTTAAATAATATATAAATTAAATACTTATAAGATCTACTTTAATATAACTATCTAAGTCTATAACGTTATATATTTTAACTATAGTTTATCTATATATTATAACTAGTATAACGAACTTATAATTAGTACTTACGTTAATACGTACGGGAGAGTCTATAAGAATAGCTATTTTACTTTACCTTTTAAAAAATATAGGGACTTAGTAATATAAGGTTTATACTAAGTAGTCTAGGTACTTCGACCAGTTTACCTACGAGTCTAGACTTTAACTAATAAAATTTTAGCTTTTTTAAAGTTATCGGAAATAAAATAGTCGATATTATTACAAATATAATATCGTAATTAATAGCTATCTTCGCTAATAGGTTTATTATATTAGTAGTCTTTACGATTCGGCTACAAATAGGTATTATATCAGCCTCGATTAGTAGTACTTTTATAGTTGGAAATACCTTTATAGCCTTATCTTTAGTCTCCGGTAGTTATCGGCCTTTTATTCTTATATATAAGTCTATATCCTTTTACCGCTAAAGTAAGATAGTAGTATTCCAAGTTATTTTCTCGGGGTTATTTAAAGATATTTTGAAGGTAGTTATATAATATATCGTAAGTAAAACTATAGCGTTATAGGTTTAAGGAAGGTCTAAACTATATATTTACTTAATATAATCTTTTAAACGATTATCCAACTTAATTAAAAAGGAGAAGGCTTAGTTTCCTTACTTTACTATAGAAAATATCATTTTAGCGAGTCTAAATAAGTATTAAAGTTTTATAATAATTAGTTAGATCGTTAAGAAGTATTATTTAAAATATTAGTAATATTAATTTTAAGATCAACGTAAGTATATAGCGAGTAGTCTATTATAGCGACTGGACTACCTCCTACGATTCTAATAATAACAAAGCTCAATTGTATAATAATAATAAAGTAAATCAATTAAAACTACTTAGAACTAGATTCTCTAGACGTTTTTATATCGTTTTTATAAGTACGCGTATTATATCCGGTTATACTATATTTACTATAGCGCCGCGCGCCCGACTCGACCCTTTTCTTACGACTACTTATCCGACGTATTTCCTATTCTAATTACTCGTCCGTATCCTTCTAAGCTAGCAAATCTTAACTATCCCCTATAATTAGTAACCTTCTATACTGTATACGTATCTTTTAGCCCTTCGACGTTTGCTAAATACTTTATTTGTATTCCGAAGTATCCTAATCTCGGATCGAAGAAGAACTACTTTATATATTATCGCCTTCGCTCTCTTCGTAAACTAGTCGATAATATTTAAAATTAGTATAGGAGAGCTACCCTAGTAACCGGTAATTTGCCCCTTAATAAAATCCGATTACGAAACGGCTTTTATCGGGTTGTATAATATCTAAGAAACCTAAGGGTTAGCCGACGCCGGAGGTAAACCGGTTAGTATTAGAGTCTATAACTTTATATCTAATTTAGATAAGACTATAGCTAGATTATAAAAAACTAAACTAGCTTCCCTAAATCCGGCTTTAATATTATTCTCTATAAAAACTATATAAAACGCGGCTTTAAAAGCGTTAAAGAAGTTATCTTTAGTTATATAATTAACGTATAACTTTATAAGTATTTCGATTTAATAACTATACGCCCGTTTTAGTAGATTAAAATACTCGACGTTGAATAACTAAAGTAAGTAAAAGGAGTACGAAGGTATAAAGATTGTAATAATATTATACTTCTTATAAAACTAGTTAAACTCGGCCGAGATATAGTTCTTATAGCCGTTAATTACTAATATTCGATATCTGCCGATTTTTCGATAAGTAATATATTTTTCGAAATACCGTATCTAATCTAAGCCTATTTCGTTATCGGTCTATCTATTAATAGTAGATTTAATAGCCTAATCGGGTAAGAGTATACTTTTTATATACTAGTTCGTAAGGTAATATACCCCCTTTACTACGATAAATAGTAGGATATACTAACCCTCTATATTTACTCCCTAGATTACTATAATTTATTCCCGATTATTAAGCTAAACTATCTTTACTCTACTACGTTTATTAGTACGTATAATTACTATTAATAGGGTAATTATACCTATTATAAACCTAATCTCGTCGAAGTTATATAGATCCGCGTTCTAGATACCGTACTTAGCTCTTATATTCTATATAAGCCGGAACTATACGCTAATTTTCTTAGGATCTTTATAGAAAGCTTTTTAGTAATCGTATACGCGATTAAAACGTATCTAGAGATCTAGGTATTATTTGACGAAGTTCGAAGCCTAATATAAACCGACGTATATCGCGTTGCGCTCTATAAGTAAGATATTAGCTATATCTCCTATATCCGTAAGCTAGGGCGGGAACCCTCGCGAATCTAAATCTAATATATTCTAAAGAATAGTATTCTTTTCTAATACTATTAGTTTTACTAAATTGGCACGGGTATCTTATCGGGCGCGTCGGCTGGCCATTTTACAGAGGAGGGTAGTTTTAGGAATAGTATAAATCTTTACAACGGCCTAGACACTTAGTCTTAGATCTTATTCAATAGCTTAAATAGTTAAGAGTATCCTACTTTCTTTACAAGTGGATTCTATTATTTATTACGGAGAAAAGTCGTATCAAATATAGAAGATAGGTTTTTAGTTAGAAATAGTCCACTCGCTATAATAGACTATTCGCTATATACCTACGTTACTAGTATCCTAAATTAGAGAAAGAATTTATTATTCGAAATATAGCTACGAAACGTTATTAAAACTAGGATTTTCTAGGTATTCTATATTAATATAATAATCTTATTAAGTATAATATTAAAGATTTGTATTATTAAGGCTTTTAAATATCCTTTTCTTTCCTTTATTATATTTATACAGAGCTTGTTTAAACTTATATTTCAGATTACTAATCTATTCTTTACGTTATTCAAAACTAAATCGGAGTGTAAAAGTAGAGATATTTTTAATCTTTACTTTACGGTAATCTAACGACGAATCCGAATATCTTTATAAACAACTCAGGCTTATATCGGTTAATTAGTCTTAGAGATCCCCAATACGGTTTTTGATTTATATTAATTCTTTAAGGCGTATTACCTCGACGTAAGATCGCTTTAGTTCCGCGAATATAGTACTATATCCCTTTACGCTAAGATATAGAGTTTATCTCGAATAAAAATATAGCTTTAGACGATAGTATAGTCTACCTTTACAACGTTCAATTTGCGGGCGATAAGGTATAGAAACTTACTACCTAAGGTAAGGAGCTCGACTAGTAAGTTTTCAATTAATAGCGAGTCGGTATAGGCTCGGTTAATAAATATATTTACTAGCTCCGAGGTATCGAGGGTGTAAAGGCGAACGTATTACCTGTAGACTAGGATCTCTATTGCCGAGTCGTTTACCGAGTCCGGTAGGTATAAATACTATAATTAAACCAGGCTTATACTGGCTTCCTACTAGCTTAGTAGAAGAAGTATCTAGACCTAGTAACTAATACGATTATCTACTAGGTCTATTATATTACCTAACTTATTACTAGGGTACTTTAATAAGGCGTCGGAGACGAAGGCTTTAGTACTTAGGCGATATACGATTTGGAAACAAAAGTTACTAAAGAACTTCGACTACTAGACTTACTACTAATTAAGAAGCTTAGTTATAGCGAAGTATTAGAGATTCTTATAGTTCATAATTATTAAGACTAGCTTTTTTACGCCCTAAAGCTTAGGGCGTTATTTTTCGAAGGCTTTAATAATAATAAGTAATTCTCTATTGTAGATTTCGTAGTTATATTTTGTAAAGTTATACTTAGCTAAGTAGAATACTACTAGCTTCGATACTTTATTAATACTAATTTACGATAGGACTTCTCCTAAAGCCTCGTTTAAAGTATCTATTTTAAGGATCGTTTTCCTCCTAAGATTATAAAAGGTAAGGATTAGGGTAGAGGTAAACGTAGCCTTTAACTTGTCGAAGGTATTCCGTATTTATAGTAGTAAGTTGTTCGCCTACTTTCCTACCTTTAAAAGTAAGGTAAGTAGGCCTACGATATAGGAAAACCTACAGATAAAGTAGTAGTAAAAGTTAGTATAACTAAAGAAACGTTAGAAAAATTTAGTCGAATCCGAATACGCTTATTTATAATAGCGAGGACTTTCTTAAAGTCTATCTATATATCTATTATCGAGATAATAAAGCTAAGGTACTTCGTTTTGGTAACGTTAGATTCGAACTTTTAAATATCGATCGTTAAGCTAGTAGCTTAGAAGTACTTTAGTACTTTCCAAATATAGTTATAATATTACTTTTGCGACTTACTATAGATAAAAACGTTGTTGAAGTATATTATTGTATATTTATCTAATAGATCGAAAAGGGTATAGTTAATATAGTACTAAAAGGTACTCGGGGCGCCTGTTATACCGAAATTAGTAATAAAGTATTCGAAAAGGCTAAATCAAATAATAAAAGTGCTTTTCTACTCGTCGCTAGAGATAATTCGAATCCGATTAAATGCTATAGTAATATCAAACTTAGTATAGACTTTAACGTAGTAAAAGGCGTCAAAGATCTCCTAGATTAGGAGAATAGGGTAATGGTTTTTAACGGTAATATTATTTAGTTTCTTATAATCGATATAAATGCAGATTCCTCTACCTAGTTTCTTTGCGATAAAGATAAGGCTAGTAGCGAGGGAGTTGCTTAGGTAAATAAAGCCTTTTTAGAGGTAGTTATCGAGGTATTTCCGTATAGTCTAGAGTTCTTAAGGTAATATCGGTTTAGGTCGGAAATAGAGTAATGTTTTACTTAGTTCGAGTTCGATTCGGTACTCAAATACTTTATATAGGAGTAATAAGGTATCGGCGTTAGCGGGTAGGAAAGTATCGAGTAGGTTATAGTAGTTAACTAGGAGCCGTATAAGGATCTTTTCTTCTATAAGGGGCTCTTTCTTAATAAGGTACTTATCTATATCCTCTTTCGAAATACGGAATAGCTATAAATATTTAGCGGCGAATAAACGAAACTCTATAAGTATAGAGGCTACGTTATTAAGAATAGCGTTATTACTAAAGAGTATAGTTCGGGGTATTATATACTATATACTAACGACGGTATTTTATAGCAAAAGTATCGAGGTAACGTTAGCCTATAGGTCTTTAGGTACTAAGTCTACTCCTTAGTATTAAAAATCGGTCTACCGAACTTTATAAACTTGAATACTTAGTTATCGGTAAGCGAGAAGAAAGTTATAGGTAGAAAGGATACGATATTTATCCGCTTAGATATTATTATCGGGTTCGTTTAAAAAGGCGGAGACTTTTCGTAATAACGTGTTTTTCTACGGAAACTATACTCGTAATCTAATCGATATTTAAGTTATAACGTCGAAGTTAAGGAAAGCCAACGATAATATTTAGTCTATCTAATATATAGTAGAAAAGTATAAGGTTTTCGATAAGGAGGCTAACTTAGTACTATACCGTTATAATATAAGTAATAAAGTGAAGAGATAGCCTATTAGTAAGGCGAAGAAGTTATAGTTTAGCGAGTTAGGTTAGGATAAGGTTATATTATTATACAAAGTAGTAGTCGACGAGGTTATATAGACTATAGCCCGAGTCGATTATAGTTTATAAGAAGGTTAGTATCGAACCGGCTTAGAAGACGAATATATATATATATATATATAAAACGATATCTAAGGCGGAAATAACGTATAAATATAAAGTCTCGTCGTTTCCCTTTCCTTCGGGTCCCGCTTTACTAACTTTTGTCTAAGATTATTAATAGGGGCTTAGCGTTTTCCGGGTCCGAATCGGTATTAACGTCGTTCATATCGACAAACCGGAGCTTTGTTAAAGTTATGCGTTTTGTATAGATTAGGTAGTTCGAGTAGTAGTAATATTCTACCTAGTTGTAATATATATATAGGTTTTGTAGATATTGGCGGTTACGTTCCGCCTCTATAAAAGGCTCGTATAGGCGGGAGCTTAGTATAAGGGTTTTTACTACGTCGAGAACTATAGAGTCTCTACTATAGGTTTGCTATACCGGGGCCGGCTTAGGGGTAACTATTAGGTAAAACTACTATATTAGGTAGACCGTATCCTAGCGATTTTAAAAGTCGTTTTCTAAGATATTATTACTAAGCTATTGGAAAAGTAATACTTAGCCTTAAACGTTATCGGTAGTAGAGTAGTTCGTTTATAATAAGAATACGTTCTAGAGTTAACTTTTAATCTTCGACTAGAAATTATAGACTTATATTTCGCGGCTAATACTAGTTTATTCTACTAGTATAAGGAAATCCCTAATAAATATAGCAGAGATTTTACTCTTTTATCTAAGCTCTTTATAGTCCTACACTACTATAACGTTAACGTTAGAGGTAATATCATAGATACGGTTTAGGAATTGAATAAAGTTATTATAATCGTTCTAACTTAAGGTTACTATCGAGCCGGCGGCTCTTATAGCTAAGATTCTTAGTTTTGCTTATAAGAACGCCAGTCTATCTAGTTTAGTAGCGCTGTATAGGATATGTTTGTATATCAAAAGGTTAGAATTGACGCATAAGTATTTGAGGAAGCTTGATAGGTAGAAAATAAAGTAGGTAATAGGTAGTTAGCCGTAATAGTAGTATATTTTATGTACTCTTGTGTATCTATCTATTTCCTTTGTTGAGTAGGAAAGGTTCTTATTTATAGTTAATAAAGTGGTAAGAGGTAGGCTTCCGTAGAGTCTCTTCGAATCGTATCGAATATTGATTTATAATATTTTATACGTAATATTTGCCATATAGTACGTAATATTAGCTAAGTTTTAGCTAATTAGAATTTAATAGAATTCGGTAGAATTACTAATTTGTAATATTTGCCACTTCTTAAAAATTCTATTTGTTACTTGCTAGAATTCTATTCGCTACTTTATTTGTAATCCAAGTAGTTTGAATATTAGTAATTAGGATTAATTATTATCCTATACGTACTATTATCCTTTCCTAGTATTCTAATACTAGTTTTAAGTTTTATATACTAGTAGTATCTTTATAAAAGCCTTTTCCCGTATCAACGGAGAAAAGTATAGAAATTAAAGTAGGAAATCAAGCCTATAGTGAATGTATATTCTACTACCTTTACTAGTCTTTTTGCCTTTTCGATCGTCTTTTTCGTTCGAATAATACTAGAGCCCTACTAACCTTAACCCAGCTATATAGATAGATAGTTAAGTAGAACCTTATATACTACTCGAGGGTTTTCTAGAACTACTTTGCCGTACAGACCTCTATCGCTAGTAGAAAGGCTCTAAGAGCCTCTCTTCCTAGTTTTATATAGAATAGTAGTTGTAGGTTAGGTAGCTACCCTTTTAAGGCTTTCTACACCTCCCTCCTTTCTTACGTATAAGCTGTATATTTAAGTACTAGGTAAGTAGTAGTCTATTTACTACTAAAATACCTTCTACATTCGTCGTCTCCGGAGTTACCTATAAGCCTTTAATAGGTTCCTAGGTATCTAATTCCAAGCTTTAATTGCGTATAAGTTAACTAGTATCTCCGGGTTAAGGCTCGGTAGGGTATATACTATAGTTTTGAAATTCAAACTACCCTAGTATATCCTTTGATAGTAGACCCTTAGACCTCTAGCCCTAAATTCCCTCTCGGCTTCGGTTTCCTATAGAGTTTTCCACTTTATAGGGCCTTTAGCCTTAGTATCACGGTACCAGGTAGAGGCTAACTAACACTAATACTACTAGTCTTACCTCGGACTAGCGGCTCTACCGAACCGTATATATATTGCCTACGACTCGCTAAGTACTCGTCCCGTTCTCTCCTTTTCTCTTCTTTATATAAAAATATAGTTTAAATATAATACTATTAATACGGTATTATAATAGTTTGTTATACCTCCTATAATAAACGGCGCGTACGTTAAAATACGCCAACTTCCTACGATATTTCGACCCCGATCTAGACTTAGATACTAATCTAGATTACGGTACCGATGTAGACCCGGTATCTCTTCGACTACGACCTAAACTTAAATACTAACCCCGGACTATAGTACTAATGTAAATCTAGTACTTTCTTAACCTCGACTTAGACCTAGCGAATCCGATATACGTTTGGATAATAGTAGACTACTTCTAATTCTCCGCGAGAACTATAGACGGGGCGTCTAGTATTAGAAGTACGACTCCTACGACGTCCCTAAACCCGAGCCCAGTATTTACCGACGAATACGGGAGGATATATAAAGATATCCTCGCCTAGTTATACGACGGCTTTCTAGCGGTGTTTTAAAACGAATCTAGTATTATAGTAATAGTAATATACTATCTCGTTAAGATCGGCGTTATTTAGTAGCTAGGCGAGGACTACTCTTTAACTCTAAATACCTTTCTCTACCGTATCGATACGATTATAGTCGAGAATACTAGCTAATTAGCTAGGATTGCCGATTTGGAACGCTAAATCGCCGAGCTTAGGGCCTAATTACGTATTCTAGCTAAGAGTAAGGACCTAGTGGCGTAGTCCTTATTACTATTACTATAAGGCCTAGTTATTATACCGCCTAGTAAGGCTTTCCCTACTATCGTCTTAGATACGATAATTATACTACCTAGTAATACTAACTCGCTACCTTCTAAACCTTATAGTAGTACTACGACGGACGGTATTTACTATATCCTAGGTAACCCGCCCTAAACCTTTATATATTTATATACTACCTAGGTTTGAGACTCGGATAAGTTTACTAACGTTATTATAGACGATAGGTAACGTTAAAACGAATATATTACTTAGACGACGAATATTTATATTAAACTCGCTATAGATTTAATACTATACTAATTAATATACAAATATATCTTATATACTGCTATTAAGCTAGATAGACCGGCGTTCTTATAAGTAAAATTGAGAATCTTAGTTATAAGAGCTGCCGGTTCGATAGTGATCTTAGACTAGAACGACTATAATAACCTTATTTAATTCCTAAACTATATCTATATTACTTCTAACGGCGGTATTATAGCGGTATAGAATTACGAAAAGCTTAGGTAAAAGGATAAGACCTTCGTTATATTTATTAGGGATTTCTTTACGCTAGTAGAACAAGTTGATATTAGCTATAAGATATAAGTCTACGATCTCTAGTCGAAGGTTAATCGTTAACTCTAGAACGTACTCTTATTATAAATAAATTGTCCTACCGCCGATAACGTTTAGGGTTAAGTATTACTCTTCTAATAGCTTAGTAATAATATCTTAGAAAACGACTTTTAAAATCGCTAAAACGTAGCCTACCTAGTATAGTAGTACTGCCTAATAGCTGCCCCTAAGCTAGCCCTAATATAGTAAACCTACGGTGGGGATTCTATAGTCTTCGACGTAGTAAAAACTCCCGTACCGAGCTCCTACCTATATAGGCTCCTTATAAAGGTAGAATATAACCGCTAACGTATATAAAACCTATATATATATTACGGCTAGGTAGAATATTACTACTCGAATTGCCTAGTCCGTATAAAACGTCTAACTCTAGCGAAGTTTAAGTTCGTCGATATAAATAATATGAACGCCGATTCGGACTTGGAAAACGCCGCACTTCTACCGATAGTCCTAGGCAAAAGCTAATAAAGTGGGACCTGGAAAAGAGAGAAATAGATAACGAGACTTTATACTTATACGTCGTTTCGCCTTAAACGTCGTTTTATATATATATATATATATATTTGTCTTCTAAGCCGGTTCGATACCGATTCTCTTATAGATTATAATCGACTCCGGCTATAGTCTATATAGCTTCGTCGACTACTACTTCGTATAATAATATAACTTTACTCCGATCTAACTTGCTAAACTACGACCTTTTCGCCTCGCCGATAGGCTATCTTCTAACCTTATTACCTATACTATAACGGTATAGTACTAGGTCGGCCCCTTTACCGAAGACCTTATACTCTTTTATTATATACTAGACGGATCTAATATTATCGTTAGCCTTTTATAGCTCCGGCGCTATAATCCAAATATCAATTAGGTTATAGGTATAGTTTCTATAGGAAAATACGTTATTATAAAATGCTTCTACTTTCCTAATAAATCTAATAATAACGCCTAGGCGGACGAGTATTATATCCTTTCTACCTTTAACTTTCTTCTTGCCTATCGATAACCGGGTATTAAAATCTATAGAGTTCGGTAGACCGATCTTTAGTACTAAAGAACGGGCTTAGTACCTAAGGACCTATAGGCTAACGTTACCTCGATACTTTCGTTATAAAATACCGTCGCTAGTATATAATATACGATACTTTAGGCTATATTTCTTAGTAACGGCGCTATCCTCAATAATGTAGCCTTTATATTTATAGAGTTCTACTTATTCGCCGCTATATATCTATAGCTATTCCGCGTTTCGGAAAAGGATATTAATAAATACCTCGTTAGAAAAGAGCCCCTTATAGAAAAGGAGATCCTTATACGGCTCCTAGTAAACTACTATAACTTATTCGACGCTTTCCTACCCGTTAACGTCGATACTTTACCCTTATATAAGGCATTTAACTACTAAATCGAATTCGATTTAAGTAAAACGCTACTCTATTTCCAATCCAAATTAATATTACCTTAAGAACTTTAAGCTATACGGAAATACCTCGATAATTACCTTTAGAAAGACTTTATCTACCTAAATAACTCCTTTACCGTTACTCCCGTCCTTATCGCTAAGAAACTAGGCGGAAGAATCCGTATTTATATCGACTATAAGGAGCTAAATAATATTACTATTAAGAACCGTTACTCTATTCCCCTAATCCGAAAGACCCTCGATACCCTTTACTACGCTAAAGTTTATACTAAGCTTAATATTACCGTAGCGTTTAACTAGATTTAGATCGCCTCTAATAATAAGTAGAAAAATACTTTTATTACTCGATTCGGCCTCTTCGAATACCTCGTTACTAACTTTAGTATAATAGATATCCTAAGTACTTTCTAATACTATATTAACTATACCCTTTTCGACCTATTAGATAAATATACAATAGCGTACTTCGACGATATCCTTATCTATAACAAATCGCGGAAATAATATCGTAATTATATTCGGAAAGTACTAAGATACTTCTAAGCTACTAGCTTAACGATTAATATCTAGAAATACGAATTCGATATTATAGAAACGAAGTACTTTAGCTTTATTATCTCGATAATAGGTATATAGATAGACTTTAAGAAGGTCCTTACTATTATAGAATAGGCGTACCTAGATTCGACTTTCCTCGACTTCGCTAACTTTTATCGCCGTTTTATCTATAGGTTTTCCTATATTATAGGCTTATTTACTTTACTCTTAAAGGTAGGAAGGTAGACAGGTAGTTTACTACTAGAAGTACGAAACGTCTTCGACAAATTAAAGGCTACGTTTATCTCTACTCTAATCTTCGCCTTCTATAACCTTAGAAGAAAGATAATCCTCGAAATAGACGTCTTTAATTAAGCTTTAGGAGAAGTCTTATTGTAAATCGGTACCGATAAAGTATCGAAACTAATAGTATTCTACTTAGCTAAGTATAGTCCCGTAAAGTACAACTATAAAATCTATAATAAAAAGCTACTTACTATTATTAAAGCTTTCGAAGAATAACGCCTTAAGCTTTAAAACGTAGAAAAGCTAGTCTAAGTAGTTACGGACTATAAGAATCTCTAGTACTTCGCTACGACTAAGCTTTTTAACTAATAGTAAGTCTAGTAATCGGAATTCCTTAACGATTTTCGTTTCTAAATCGTATACTATCTAAGCGCTAAGACCCTCGTCCCTAACGTTCTATTAAAGTATCCCGGTAATAAGCTAAGTAATATAATAAACCTAATAGATAACTACGTTAGTTATCGGATCCGGACGCTTCTCCCGCTAGGCTAGTAAGAAGCCGGCGTAGGCTTAAGCAGTCTAGCTATAATACTTATACTTACTAGACTTAGTAGACAATTCGGCGACGGAGATCCTAGTCTATAAGTAATACGTTCGCCTTTACGCCCTCGATACTTCGAAGCTAGTAAATATACTTATCGACTAAGCCTACGCCGACTTACTATTAGTTAAAGACCTATTAATCGAGCTCCTTATCCTAAGTAGTAAATTCCTATATTCTATTACCTACGAGTTCGGCGCTATAAAGGTAGACTACGCTATTATCTAAGGCCGTATTTTCGTTCGGGACAAACTTTACGTCCTAACGTAAAAGGATATACATTTCTAAATCCTCTACTATATATATAGTTCCGTACCGGTAGAATACTTAAGGAATTTCAAAACCTAAGACCTACTCTACCGAACGGACTACTAACTACGGATATTATAAAATACTACCGATTTTATCTAAAGATATTACCTCTACAAACGGACTAAAATCTCGAGGTTAAAACTATAAGGCTTCCTATAGCCTTTACTAGTACTAGAATAACCCTAAAACGATATCTTAGTCGACTATATTAGGCTACTTCCTATTTACTAATAAGGTAACCTCGACTATACCTATATTATCGTTATAGTCGATAAGCTTATTAAGATAAGATATCTCCTACCTATTTCCGATATAATAGCGCTTACCTTTACTACTACCTTTATATCGGAGGTATAACGGCTTTATAGTACGCCGCTAACTATCGTCTCCGATAAAGGTATCTAATTCGTCTCGGCCTTTTAAAAGAAACTTAGCTAAGTATTAAAGATAACCCTTTACATATCTACAATATTCTACCCCGAAAGCGACGGTTAAATAGAGATTTTAAATACCATTATAGAACAATACCTCTATACCTTTTATACATTCTACTAGAATAATTAAGCAAACTAGCTCCCTATTACTAAGTTCTCCTCTAATAATTATACGTTAGAATCTACTAGAATAACGCCCTTCTTCGCTAATTATAAGTAATACCCGCGTATAGGAATAAAACTAACGATAACCGCCGATAAAGAGGTTATAATTATAAAGAAGTAGGGATTATTCGACGCTAAAGTAACGATAGACTATATAAACTATATTATAAAATAAATACAAGCTTTTATAGTAAAAGCCTAATCTCGATAAACGTATTTCGCTAACTACTATAAAAAGGACGCCGGAATATTTATAGTCGGCGAAAAGGTCTAGATTAGTATAAAGAATATAAGGATATTATATCTAATTAAGAAACTCGATACTAAGTTTATCGGACTATATATAATTACAAAGGTATATCGATAAGCTATCGCCGTTAACCTACTACTAGAATACTATATCTTCCCCGTCTTCTATATTTCTCTAGTTTAGTACTACGTTATAAGCTACTCGAGATAAAACGCTATTAACGAAATATATAACCGCTAGGCCAATAAGACTATAGCTATAAATAATAATAAAGAAAAATAGTACTTTAAAGTAATCCTAGACTTATAACTTAAGAAGGATAGTAAATCCCGTACCCTTTAGTATAAAGTACGTTAGCTATACCTATATAAACTAACGTAAGAACTAGTAGATAATCTAAAAGGCTACGATTCGGATATCGCTACCTTTTACCGATAGTATCCTACGAAACTAAGGCTATTAGAGTAGTATACGCCTAACTGCTTTATCTAGGAGAAGGAATAAGACTAGTATAGTAATACTACTACTATACTAGTACAATATAAAGTTTTTTCTTCTTTTCTCCTTCTACCTTTCCTTTCTTCTCTCTATTCGCTTCCCTATTATATTCTTATATTATACTATATTACTTAGTACTACTACGTTACATTATCTAGTATTTATAGGCAACGATTATATTATACCCTTAAGGAGTAGGAGTATACTAATATAAGATATAGGCTAATAATAAAAATAAAAAAGAGGTCGTTAGCGTCCCGCCGTAAAGCTACTATAATACTTAGAACGTAGTAACGATACGGTATAAAAGAGAAACCGGGGATAAAGAATACTAGAGATAAACGAAACCCTAACTCGATACTATAGATAGCTCGTTATAGACCCGCTTAAGGATTCCTACTAGGAAAAAGACTAGCTAGCTCGATAAAGTATTACTAGTTCTATACTTCGAAGTAAGGATAAAAACCGAGGACTATTTATACTACCTTACCGATACGGTTAGCGATACTAACGTCTTAGGAAAAGTTCTTCTAAAACATAACCTTACTAATACGTAAGCTATAACGAATAACGTAGTAAAAGTAGAGAATAACTAACTCTTTAATAGCGACCTAGAGTATATATCTAGCCTCGTCGGCGGAATAACGTACTATAACGATATAGTTATAATAAATATATATTCTAATATTTAGCCTAGTAAGTAGAGGACTAGTAATAGCTATAGTAGTAGTTCGGCGGAATACTAGTACTATATTATAAGTAGCTCGCTTTACCTTTATAACTTATTAGCCTTAATCTTAACGATAAATCTAATATATACTTATTAATATCGGCTACTTCCGTACTATTAAGCCGAAAATATACCGATAAGTATACTATAAAACGTCGTAAGTAATAAATAGCTCTCTACCGAGCTAAACGAGGACTAGACGGTTCTATAGATTAAAGATATACTCTAACGTTTACTTATTATTATCGTCGGTTTACTCTAAACTATCTACTAATATACTATCTTCTCTATTACGAAGAGCGTATAAGTACGCTAGGGTACGGTAAATATAAAGATAGTTAGTAGCGTCGCCGGCGATATTAGTATAGAGCTAGGAAAGAATAGAAGATTAGCTAACGTTACTCTAGCGTATAAACATTAAACTAAAGGCGATTTATCTAAAAGTAAACCCTTTTCTATAAGAGCGATTTATAGAAGTTATAGCGTTAGGAGTTAGGCTTATATTTATAACTAACGGGTAATAGTATCTCTATTAGATAAGCTAGCTTAAGTATTATATTATACGTTACTATAATATATTTAATATACGTTTTAGCTACCTATTTATCTAGGTTAAAGAACCTATCGAAGTTCTAGTCTCTCCGGTAGTTTAACTTATCTAATTCGTTACTATCGTTATTACTACTACCGCTATCCAAGTCTAAGGATAATAAGTTAAAAGGTAGAGTATCGTCGTTACTACTATTTCGATTAAGATCCGATATAGTATTTATACTGTTAAAGATAAGGTCTAAATTGTTATTACTTCTATCGCTACTATCGTTAGGAGTATTTATATCGTTATCGTTATTATCTAGTACGGTAAACTTATCGCTATTACTATTATCGTTACTACTATTATAAAGTACCGCTACTAAATCGTACCCAGGACGCCGGAAGAGTAGTACTTAACCGTTACCTTAGATATCGGGATACGTAACGGGACTAACCGCTTAAACGATTATAATAGCGTTAGTAAAGCGCGACGAAATAGTAATGTAATATTAGGCCGGCGACGACTTATATTTATTCTAGAAGGCTTGGGTAACTATATCGAAGTCGATTACTAGGGAACGACCGCCGGACGAACGAGCTATAAATAAGAGTACGGTAGCCTTATAAGTAGTATAAGCGAGGTTATTAACTACCGGGTTACCGGCGTTATTCTATATATTAACCGCTAATATACTAACGCTAATTTATAGGACGGCCGGAATAATATACTACGACGACGGTATAGAGTAGGAGTCGGTAGAGTACCGGTATAGTAGCGTTCCTAACTACCGTTACCACGACGGCTAGAGGAGCGAGCTTAAAGAACGCTACGGTAGTTAGAAGAGCGAGCCTAGAATATCGCTAAAATACGACGGACGTAGCTAATATAACCGGAGTAACGGTTACTAGTACGTAGGCAGGACGATAGTATAGTAACTATATTAATACTATAAGGTACTATAAAGGTATTATAAGGTTCTTATACTTATAAGCGGATATACTTAGTAGGATACTTATACTTATATACGCGATTAAGCTTAGGGATACTTTACGAAGACTAGTATTATAAAGTAGACGTAATACTAGGATATTTTCGTCGTAATATAGGGTCGCTACTATTATCCTAGCAAAAAGTTCGTAAATAGACTAAACCTCTCGGAACGTTAGGTAAATATCGAGTAAATATCGGCAAACTACCACTAGGCCGGATATATTCCGATAACGCCCTACCGGTACGATATACGATATATAGTATATACTATACGAAATAGTAACTATATACGTAATACGTTATACTAGGTTTTAACTTATAGTTACGGATAACTGCCTTATAAGGGGAGACCTACTATTATAGTACTAGGTAGAGGCTAACTAATACTAATACTACTAGTCCTACCTCGGACTAGTAGCTCTACCGAACCGTATATATATCGCCTACGACTCGCCAAACACTCGTCCCGTTCTCTCCTTTTCCCTTCTTTATATAATAACATTGTTCAAATATAATACTATTAATACGGCATTATAACACTTAGCTAACCTACGTAAGTAGCTTATTAATACGAATATATCCCTTGGGTAAGGTTTCTTCGTTAGGCCTAATTTGGCAAGTCTATTTGCCGTTTCGTTACCGAGTACGCCTACGTAGCTCGGAACCTAATATATACATACCCAGCTCCGAGAGGCTAGTCTCCGTACTAGATTCCTAGCTAAGAATGCGTAGTAAGAGTAGCCTTTTTCCATTTTACGTATAGTTATTTGGCTATCGTAAAAAATATAGACTTCGTCCTTTCCTCGAAAGGCTAATACGAATTCTAGGGCCTTATTAATTACGAATAGTTCTGCGTCGGCTACCTCTATTTTCGAGCCTAGATTCTAACTACCTATTCGTACTATACACCCGGATTCGAGAGCGTAAACCCCGGCTCCGTTTATAGTAGTAGTAGTAGTAGTAGTAGTAGTAGTAGTAGTAGTAGTAGTAGTAGTAGTAGTAGTAGTAGTAGTAGTAGTA
>JANBVN010000217.1:0-49458 GCA_030052785.1 Coniochaeta hoffmannii
GGAGGCCGCGGAGGAGGAGTTGGTGGACCCGGACGAGGGGGTCCCGGTGGTGGAAGACCGGTCGCGGCCGCCTTCTCCATTTTCTTAGGGGAAGGAAGGGATGGAGTTGTTTGGTTTTTTTTCTCGGGCCCGGCGTGGCGCATGTATCGTGGAGGAGCGGAGGAGTTCAGAACGCCGCCAGCTAACCTGCCCTTCTCTCGACTGGTCGAACTAGGACCGGGGAGGAGGTGGTATCGTCCGCCACAAACCCAGTCGATTGGGGGGCAGGGAGGCTGGTGAGCTGAGGGTGTTTTGCTTTTTTTTTTTTTTTCCCCGGGCCCGGCGTGGCGCATGTATAGAGGAGGAGCGGAGGAGTTAAGGGGAGTTTGAGACGCCGCCATGCCAACCTGTCCTCCTCTCGACTAGTCGAACTAGGACCGGGGAGGAGGTGGTATCGTCCGCCACAAACCCAGTCGATTGGGGGGCAGGGAAGCTGGCGAGCGGGGGGGAGGGTAGTTGCTTTTTGTGTGTGGTTAGGGAGGGCAAGGGAGGCCGCCACTCGGTGTTGCCTGCTCCGTTTAGAGCGGTAGCGGGCCCGAGTGGTTGTCGACCCGAACCCGGCCCGGGGCGTCGTTGATGTGGTGAGGGAGGGGAAGGGAGGCACCACTCGGTGTTGCCCACTCCGTTTACAGCGGTCAGTGGGCCCGGGTGGTCGTCGAACCCGACCCCGGCCCGGGGAGGGGAGCGGACAGGGTGGCCGGCGCGCCAGGACAGGGGGGGGTTTTCTTTTTTTATTCCTTTTTTTTACACGGGCGCTCGCATTCGCGCACCGGATGATGCAGTAAAGTCCCACTGGGCATTATTCATTAATGAACTTACTGTATGATTCCTGTACACCGAGAGCCAAACTCTGCGTGGGAAGGGGTGAAGTTGAAGTCGTGATAAGCTTCGATGGTGTCTTGACTGTTGCATCCACTTCTAATACGACTGTGCCCCTGCACTACTGCACAGACCACTTGCTGTACGTAACGTCAACGCCTCGGGAGCTCCTTCCAGCCTTGCCGTCCAAGTACTCGGGCCACCCCTGGGACCTTGACGGATCGAAATCAACCATAAGCTTGCAACACTCGTTATCCTCGGCACACAGCTTCCGGGTCGTGCTCTGCTGCTGAGGCTTTACTCTAATTGGCGCCTTGTCGTATCCCGCGCAACCGAGCAACGCCCTGATCGACAAGATGGCGCCGCGCATAGAAGCCCAAGAAATCGAGACATACTGGAACATCTTCTCGACCAGGACCAATGGCGGAAAGTACCTCACGGGAGAGCAGGCAGCGCCGGTGCTGAAGAACAGCGGCCTGCGGGACGACCAGCTCGAGCGCGTGTGGGACTTGGCAGACGTCGACAATGACGGGAACCTCGACTTCGAGGAGTTCTGCGTCGCCATGCGCGTCATCTTTGATATCCTGAATGGCGTATGTGCACGTTCTTACTTGTCCAACGGATGCCGGAGACCGGTCATGCTAACGCCCAGTTGTGCAGGAATACGCCGACGTCCCGACAACACTGCCCGACTGGCTCGTCCCCGAATCCAAAGCACACCTTGTCCAAGCCAACCGAGCCCTAACCGGCAAGGCGGTACAGTTCGAGCAAGTAGAAGACGACGACGACTCGCCAGGACTAAAGGACGGCTTTGACTGGTACATGAGCCCAGAAGACAAGGCCAAATACGAAGCGATCTACCAGGAGAACCGCGACATGCGCGGCGAGATAGCCTGTAAGCTCCCCGTCGCCTCTGTCCTTTTTACCCCCCTATCCCCCGTACTAACCTTGTGTCCCAGTCTCCGCCCTAGAAGACCTCTACGCCTCTCTCGACGTGCCAGACACCGACATCCGCTCGGCCTGGAATCTGATTAACCCCTCTGCGCGACCATCCATCAACAAGGACGCCGCCCTCGCCTTCCTGCACATCCTCAACTACCGACACGAGGGGTTCCGCATCCCGCGCACAGTCCCGGCATCCCTCCGGGCATCCTTCGAGAGGAACAACATCGACTACGCGCTCGACAAGCCCGCCTCCCGCTGGGCGGTGAAAGCCGACGACGAGACCGCCACGGGCCGCAAGGCCAAGTTCGGCGACCAGTACCTCACCCGGCTGGGCCGGACGGGGGTCAAGTCCACCGGCACGGACTTCAGCTCGGCGAAGAGCACCGACGCCGAGTGGGAGGAGGTGAGGCTAAAGAAGCAGCTTGCCGAGCTGGAGGATAAGATCTCCAGGGTGGAGGAGCACGCTCAGCTGAGGAGGGGAGGGAAGAGGGATACTAAACCCGCGCTGGTGAAGAGGGAGCTGGAGCAGCTGCTGGATTACAAGAGGAAGGAGCTGAGGGATCTGGAGGAGGGGAAGGGGAAGGCCAAGGAGGGGCAGAGTCTGAAGGGGATACAGGAGGACTTGGCGACTGTCAGGGAGCAGGTGGAGGGGCTGGAGGGACATCTGAGGGCGAGGAGGGAGGTTCTCGAGGGGTTGAGGAGGGAGATTGAGGAGGAGAAGGCGGGGAGGTGAACACCCGAGCGGATGCCCCTGACCGATTGGGTGGGCATTAGAGGTTGGGCCACCGGGAGCTGAGCTCTAATAGGATAGCGTAATGATTACTGCTCTTGTTATTGCGTTGTTTCAAGAGGCATATGCACCTTAAGAGATGAGTTAACAAGGGGTATCAACAGCACTTCACCTTGCCGCGATCTCTCCTCACTGACAAAACTGGAACGAACCTTTGAGGCCATTCAGGCGACTGATCCATCGACATACCCTCCCATATAGTTCAACCCCAGATACCTTCCCTTCCCCATCCAAGCCATAATGGACAGCATCTTCACCGCGCCCAACCTTCCAGCCGCCCTGCTCCGTCCCGTCGCACAAGTGAAGATATCGAACGGCATCCCCTTGACGACAGACGGCTGCTTGCCCTTCAGGACCGCCTCAATATTCTTAGCGACACCGGCAGCCTGTCACTTCTTAGCACATCTTCCTCTCCCCTCCCACAGCGCAATCGAAACAGAGGAGTACTCACCTGCTTCTGCGTGATCAAAACCCACACCTCGGCTTACCCACCACATCGCCAGCCGCCCAAACCCCTTCCGCCCCCTTCACGTTGAAACACTCATCCACAACCACCCACCCCTTACCATCCTTATACTCCGCCCCCACAAACTCACTATTAGGCACAAGCCCCATAGCAGGCAGATACAGATCCGTCTCAATCCTCTCCCCGCCCTCGAGCACAACCTCCGTCTTCCCCTCCCCCACTTCCATGACGCTCTCGACCCTCGCCCCGGTGCGGATCTGCACCCCGAGCTTCGTCAGCTCCGCTCTCACGGAGGAGGCGATGGGGTCTGCCCCCAGTATCTCCGCGTCCGCGCCGAGGAGGACGACCTCCTTCTTCTTCCCCGCCTGCCGCGAGGGATTGTCGAAGGCTATCTCGCCCGCGAGCTCGCAGCCCGTCGGGCCGGAGCCGGCGACGACGATGTGGCTCGCCTTGGTGATTTTCTCGGCGGTGGAGCGGAGGTGGGCCAGGACGTCCTCGTAGCTGCCGTCGGCCTTCCAGGGGGTGGGGTGGTTCCCGGCGGCCTGGCGGGCGCCGGTGGCGAGGACCAGGTGGTCGTAGGGGATGGTGCGGCGGTCCCTGTCGATGGTTACCGTCCTCAAGGCCAAGTCCGAGGCGGTGGCGGTGCCGATTATGAGCTCGTAGGAGTCCGGCGGGTAGCGGGAGAGGATCTGGGAGAGCGGGGAGAAGAGCTGAGAGGCGGGGAGGGAGGATTCGGTCACTACGGCGCGGACGGAGGCCATGTTCCAGTAGAAGTGGGAGTTGGAGGAGACAAGAATTACCTTGGTGTCTGGGAGGTGCTGCTTGAGGAGGTGGTGGGCGATGTGCAGGCCGGCGTAGGAGCCGCCTAGGATGAGGACTGTCTTGGTCATTGTGAGGTTGGGGAGTGTGGTGGGGGGAGGGATTGCTGAGAGTGGTTAGCTCTGGGGTTGATGTGCAGGTCTTATTGCCCGGTGTTTAGGTAATTGAGATCCTTCGTCCCGACCTACAAGTGAAGGTTAGATGAGTTAAGTAGCACGAACTGTTATCGTGTCAACGATCGGCATATGAAACACACTGCAAGACGAGACAGAGAGCCTCCGGTGGCACGACACAGCAGGAAAATGCGCCTAGTTATACGCTGTTAGCCTTTTAGGAACCTTCCCGCTTGTAAAAGTCAGTGCATCCGTCGAGCTCGAGCTTGGTTGGAATCGCGGCACGGACGCTTCAAGCTCCGGGACGCGGCCCATGTCGGGGCGAATGCACGCCAGGTCGACGCCCGTCGTCGAGCAAAGTTCGGGACCGACTGCCCAGCCTCTGGAATGGAACTTTCCGTATGCCTTTACAACAGAGCCAGACGAAGCTTGCGAAGTTATATCTACGTAAGCCCACTATTGCTTTGAAGGGAACAGCCTGCTGATGTCGGCGACCGGTCTCAATGGGTTTCCGACGAGTGCTACCTAATTCGATGCCTCTAAGTCTCTCAGTAAGAGCCTGCCTCAAAACTTAGAGTCTAGCCTTAGGTTGTTAAAGTAGAAGCTGTTCGAGCCCACGACAGTATGTTCCGATACCTGGCCTCCGCGCTGGGAATTCCAACATCAGTCCCTGCCCTTCCTGTACGATAGGAATCCCATTTTGTGCCTGCCAAGGGGCCAACATTTGCGGGGAACGATGTCATGTGTCCCCGCCAAATCGTGCCCCTCACTCCTCAACAAGTCGGTCATGGCCGAGCTCTCCCCCTAGTCCCATCTCTTAACCCAGAAGACCAAACAAGCAGCTACAACCTTTTGCTACAGCTCTACAGCTCGAACGACACCTCTTTGATTGCCCAGTAACAACCACCTCCAGACCGCAACCATGTCCGCCCCCCAGAGCGAAGCCTTCAAGAAGGCCGTCGCCGACTCCAAGAAGCTCACCTCCAAGCCCAGCAACGACGACCTGCTCCAGCTCTACGGTAAGCCCTTTCCTCTCTCCCACAGCCCCTCACGTCAGCACGTATATCTATGTCCTTCATCTGCTAACATATGACAACCCAGCCCTCTTCAAGGTCGCCACGGGCGAGGACATCACCAAGGCCCCCGCACCGGGCATGTTTGACCTGAAGGTTTGTTTGTCTTTTCTGCCCCGTGTTTACGCTTTCTTTATCCACTAGGATTCGATTAACTAACGGTGGTTTTTGTGCAGGGCAAGGCGAAGAAGGCCGCCTGGCAGAAGATCGCCGACGAGGGCATCTCGGCCGAGGAGGCGCAGGCCAAGTACGTCACGCTGGTCGAGAACATGAAGCAGACGTACGGATACGACGAGAGCAAGGAGCCGGAGGCAGTCGGCTCGTAGACATGCGAGATGCACGAATACCCCCGAGAAAGCAAGAGGACGGGATGGAAGCACTTCGAGGCAGGTAACTGGAGAAATATATTATCCCCTTGGGCAGTCTTAAGATATTGCGGTAACTCCACCACGGCCTGGCTACCTGACATAGCAATGCTCCTGTGACATTCGCACTCTCGCAGCACCTCAGTATCCTTCCCATACCTGGCCCATCCAGTCGGGTTCGCTGTAGCTTTGCGTCGCGACCCAGGGCGTTTCCGCCTTCCCGTACGGCTGCAACGGCAGGTTGTAGGGAATGCGCACGCCAACTATGCTCTGGCCTGCCTCAACCTTGGCCTCATCCACAACAGGTTCATCCGTGCGAAATGTAGGCACCATGACCGCCTTTTCGTCATACAACGCTGGCCACACGAGGACCCCGATCTCGTACGAGGAGACGCGCATCTCCCCTGAGCTATTGGCCGCTTCGCCCCACGCTTGCTTGGACAGGTTCGCCGA
Organism: Coniochaeta hoffmannii; assembly: GCA_030052785.1. NCBI lineage: Eukaryota > Fungi > Ascomycota > Sordariomycetes > Coniochaetales > Coniochaetaceae > Coniochaeta > Coniochaeta hoffmannii. Next base: position 5,883 of record JANBVN010000217.1, read on the forward strand.
CGTCACCAGCGCCCAGTCGATCGACTTTTGTCCGTAGCGGATGTAGGTCTTGATATGCGGCGCTGCTCGCTGTCTACCCGCGTCCTCTATCACTCCGTCCTTGGGCAGCGCCGCACCGTGGGGAGCATCGTTCGCCCAGTGGCAGAAGATGGGGCGCAGGTACTGGAGCTGCTTCGTCTGCTGCGGCGACTGGATCTTGGTATGGATGGACCCGCCGGCGGCATACCCGTCCAGAGACCGCCGGATTTCGTCCGCTGTCGGAAAGACGACCTTGAAGCTCGGCTTCGGGCTGTTGCCGGCCGGCCCCTTTCTGGAGCTAAGAGCACTGAAGAATGTGTCGCGCAGCCACGTGGGTGAAGGACCCAGGGTTGCTATCGATGAGATCTGGACGACTATCTCTGACGGGCCGTCTTGCACGGGCACCGCACGGAGGGCTTCCCTTACGGCCTTCCATCCCCATCTGGTTGGTGAGTCGTCCCAGATGTTGTGTCGCCCCGGCACGCTGGCGATGAGGGCTCCCTTGACTGCCGAAAAGTCGTACTTTGAGAGCGAGTCGATGATGGGTTGGCAGATGCGCCTCCTCCTGCTCTCGTAGACGCTCAGATAGCTCAAGAGATCCGCCTTGAATTTGGTGCCGCTGCCTGTTGTGGCTCGGGCATCGCCCTCGTCTGACTTGTTGCCCCGTAGCAGAGGCAGGAGAGGCGACCGCCACACCGCCTGCGTCATGTTCGTCCAGTCGCGGTGGATCATGTTGGCCGTGTGGATGATGACCTGAGCTGTGTCGTCGTGGCGCAGCAGGAGCAGCATCTTGGAGTGATGAGTCCCGAACATTTCCGGCAGATAGGCTTCGTGGACCGACACGTTCTGGAAACCTTTGGCGTCTTCCTCAAGTTTGAGACGGTTCCCGTCGTCCTTCTTCCAGAAGCCGTGGACGACGTGGACTTTGACCAAGTCCCGTACGTCTGGGTCGAAGGCGCTCATAAGGAAGGGGATGCTGTGCAGGTAGTTGAAGTTCCAGCAGTCTGATATGAGCGGGTCGCCGAGCAGATCCTTGAGAGTGACGGCATCTTGGTTCGAGGCCGCTGGGAGGTCGCGGATCTTGGTCAACTGGAAGGGCGACTTGAAGATTCGTCGACCAGACGGCAGCGATGTTGTTGGTGAAGTGGAGGGAACAGCTTGTGTCGGCTCTGATACACGCTCTGAGGTTGCACGCGGGGTCGCTGCTTCCGATCCCGAGTCTGTCTCCGCATCTTCTTCTGCCTCTGAGGATGTTTCGATGTCTTCTTCTGCTGGTGTCGCAGAAAGTCTGGTTCTGGTTGCGGGAGGAGGGCTGATGCGATGTGTGAGCGAGAATGGCGACCGGGATGAGCGTCCAGCATGTGAGCCGTCTACGTCATCGTTCAGACGAGCACGTTTGGCTGGTCGCTCCATTTTGGAATCGGCTTGCAGGAAATTGGAGCAGCAGAGAAGATGTGATGCGCGGCACTACATTGCACATAGTGAGAAGGACTGAGGCTTTGAGACCAGACAGTCAGTGGGCTCGTGAGGTCCGTTGGCGTGAACGCCGGTGGTGCCTGCCCGGAATCTTAAGATGTTCCCTTCTCGGAAAGTTTAACAACCACTTACAGACACGGCTGCCTCACATCTTGCAGCGCTTATCGCATGCAATTCAGCTCAATAACGTACTCTCATCGGCGATTGACCGTCAAGTCCTTTTTGACATGTGGACGCTTCTGGAAACCAAGCTTTGTGCTCGCAAGGACGTCAAATACTGGACTTCAATGGCATAAATCGACTGTAGGGTAGGTAAGTTAGCTAGCTCTGATGTGACATTGCTAAGTCTCGCCCACTTACAGTAAGGCAACTGTGGGTACCTTACCTTAGTCTGGACCTGGTTTTAGCCGCAACGGGTGGCCCGGGGGTGGGCAATGGCCGCCCAATCACAACCCACCAATGGTTCTTCAAACTTGACACGCTGCATTGCCTCCTGACTTCGAGTTCGAATATCGTTAGAATAGCGTCCGAGACGGTTGAGGACGGATCTTGTATCCACGACTGCCTTGCACAACCCGACGCATTTACGACCATCGGTGCCACAACCAGCGTATTTTACAGCTGTGTACTATACATACTGCTTTTCCCTCGGCGATAGGAAGCCCCTCCGATTTGCAGGACCGCCCCGAATCGCATTCGCAGCGTCCTTTCTGGGAGATCATCTCCATCACCGATCCCTCTACTCGGGCGAGGGGCGCTTCACGATCTGCGATCGCAGGTCGACCGACTTCCATGCCTGCGGGCCTGTGTGTGTAGATTATCGCAACCATGCGGCTTTTACCGTTCACCCTCCTGTTTGGGGCGGCGACGCTGGGTGCCGCCGCGTCAGCAGACGATAAGACGGAGCAGGAAAACACATATTTCAATGGGAAGAAGGTCCCGCCAATGCTGGAACTGACGGAAAGTAACTGGGATCAAGAGATCAACAGCTCCAAGTGGTTGATGGTGAAGCATTACAGGTAAGCAGCCGCGCCTCCTCTCATGGCATCTTTGATGACGCTGCTTGACGCCGCATGCTGACGTGCTGCCCAGTCCATGGTGCCACCATTGCCAGGCCTATGCACCGACATACCAAACCCTATACGAGTTCTACTACACTTCGACCCCCGAAGGAAGCGCAGACGAGGACGTCGATTTCACAAAGTACTACGACTTCCGGTTCGCATCGCTGAACTGCGTGGCATACGGTGATCTGTGTGAGAAGCACGGCGTGACCGCATATCCGCAAACGGTGCTATACAAAGACGGAGAGATATACGGGGAGCCCCTCAAGGGTGTCAAGGATATCCCGGCAGTGAGCAAGGTCATCGAAGAGGCGCTGGAGAAGGCGAAGCCGGGCTCACGCCCCAGGAGCCTCGAGCTGCCGAAGCCCGGAGACACCGAATCCCCGGCGTACAAGGAGTCCCACACTCTGAGCAAGGATGGAAAGGGCGCCGATCCGTCAAAGAACGCTAAGGCTGCCGCGACGACGAAGGCCGCTGCTGTGCCCCACAAAGCCGTGACGAAGCAACCCAAGAAGCCGACCGCGGAGCCCAACCCGGATGGCAAGTCCGTCGTTCTCAACGCGGACAGCTTCCAGACGCGGGTAACCATGACGCAGGATCCCTGGTTCATCAAGTTCTACGCCCCCTGGTGCCACCATTGCCAGGCTATGGCGCCGAACTGGGAGCAGCTGGCCAAGGAGATGAAGGGCAGGCTCAACGTGGGCGAGGTCAACTGCGACGCCAACGCCAGACTCTGCAAGGACGCTAAACTGAGGGGCTACCCCACGATCCTGTTCTTCAAGGGCGGAGAGCGCGTTGAGTACGAGGGACTCCGCGGACTTGGCGACTTCGTGCAGTATGCCGAGAAGGCCATTGACATCGCCGGCGGGGTTCAGGACGTCGACGCAGAGTCCTTCAAGGAGCTAGAGGAGAAGGAAGAAGTCATCTTCGTCTATTTCTACGATCACGCCACCACTTCCGAGGACTTCTTGGCTCTCGAGCGACTCCCCATGAGTTTGATCGGCCGTGCCAAGCTGGTCAAGACTCAGGACGAGGAGCTGTACAAGCGTTTCAAGATCAGCACGTGGCCAAGACTGCTGGTCGCGCGAGAGGGACGGCCAACCTACTACGCTCCCCTGACGCCGAGAGAGATGCGCGACACCCACCAGGTCCTCCGGTGGATGCGGTCCGTCTGGCTGCCCATTGTGCCGGAGCTGACGGCGTCCAACGCGCGCGAGATCATGGACGGCAAGCTCGTCGTGCTCGGCATCCTCAACCGCGAGGACAAGGACCGCTTCTTCCAATCCAAGCGCGAGATGAAGAGCGCGGCCAACGAGTGGATGGACAAGCAGATCCAGCTGTTCCAGCTCGAGCGGCAGGAGCTGAGAGACGCCAAGCAGCTGCGCATTGAGGAGGCCGAGGACCGCAACGACCAGCGGGCGCTGAGGGCGGCCAAGGCCATCCGCATCAACATGGACAAGAGCGATCACAAGGAGGTTGTGTTTGCGTGGTGCGACGGCGTCTTTTGGCAGCGGTGGGTGAAGACCACGTACGGTATTGACGTGAAGGATGGGGAGAGGGTTATCATCAATGACGAGGACGTAAGTAGCACGCACCGCCCTTCCCCAGTTAACTACAGCACACCTCTTGGCTAACTCACGACAACAGAACCGGCGCTACTGGGACCAGACCATCACGGGCAACTACATCATCCCCTCGCGGACGTCCATCCTCGAGACGCTGAACAAGGTCACGGCGTCGCCGCCCAAGATCAAGCCCAAGCTGACCATCTCGAGCTTCGAGAAGATCTTCTTCGACATCAGGATGACCTTCTCGGAGCACCCGTTCCTGTCTGTCGGGTGCGTGCTCGGCATCGCGCTGGGCTGCGCCTCGTGGTTCCGGGGCAGGCTGAGGCGCACGAGGGGCGGGCATTTCCGCCTTCCCGAGGATCTGCCGACGATGAAGGACTTCAAGGCGCCGCTTCTGGGGAGTAATGCTAATGGGAAGGTGGACTGAGCCTAGTCTTGGGACGGGTTGTGACGAGGTATAGAGTCGGGTTGTATAGTAGGAATTGGACGTACATGCGTCTTTCCGTCCTCTTGTTGAGGGCGGCCTTGGTATGGGACTCCAGGACGGAGAGGAACATGCTGGTGTGGAAGAAGCATTGACGCGTACCTAATCGTGTTTTCTTGGGTTTGTCTCATTTGTGGGCTTGGGCTCGTGGCAGATAAAGGAGTTCAGTACGGTATTTGAATACAGACGCAGACCTATAAGTCTCTTCGCCCGCTCATGCCTTGCCAAGCATGCATCATATTCCATAAACTGAACGCTGATTGACGTCTAGCTCTTTTGTCCGAACAGAGTCCCTCCTTCACTCATCCCACCCGCATCCATCAACACCCTCAACACAGCTCAGGTATAAAGCTCATCAGTCAACCCATTGAAACTGATCCCCTCCTTGGCGAGATCCTCCACCTCGACCAAGAAATCCAGCGGCATCTCGACCAACGTGCCCCGGATCCTGCCCAGCCACTCCTTCACCTCCCGCACGCCCCCCGGGAACTCCTCCCGCACCACGTGCCCGTAGTCGACCCTCCCCTCGGCCCTCTGCTTCTCCTCATCCTCCTTGCCCGTGCCGGGGGCGATGAAGTGCCGCGAGAAGAACTCGTCGTAGTCGTCCCAGTTCCGCACCCGGTCCGAGGGCACGGGGTGGAATACTTTCGTGAAGGCCTCGGTGTTGCGCGCCGCCGTGTCCCGCCAGAGGGAGAGGAGCGGCTCCGATAAGGGATCGGCGACGAGACCGTCCGCCTCGGAGCCGAAGTCGTACTCGTTCAACCCTTGCGAGACGGGCGTCCAGTTCGCGTCGGCCGCGTCGACGGGCTGGTGGGGGAGGAGGCCGAGATGTTTGCGGAAGAGCTGTCTGCGGAGGGTGGTCGCGAAGAGGGAGGCGGTGTACGGCTCCCCCGCCATGAGGGAGTCTACGGGCGTAGGGTCCTCGATCACCACCGCGATCTCGCTGTCGTGGTCGCCTAGCTGGCTCCTGTCGTTGAGGTTGGCGCTGCCGCAGATCACGAGGCGGTCGTCGGCTATGAGCACCTTGGAGTGGATGTAGAGCTCTTCGGAGACGAAGGCGTCGAGTTCCGACTCCGGGGAGCCGGACCACGGCGCGGATTGGATAGGGGGTCCGTCGGCCATGTAGCAGGCTGCTACGCTGTCCCAGCTCGTGTCGGACTGGCGGGCGGCTGCGGCCTGGTAGGCGTCGTAGTCGGACTGGTCGCCGGAGTAGCCGGAACCATAGGGCTCCCGCTCGGCGCGGTCGTCGAACTCGCGGCGGGCCGACTCGTAGCTCACGCCCGCCTCGCGCTCGGCCGAGGCCATGGTGGAGGAGAGGTTGAGGCGGTCGTAGCTGCGCAGGTTGAAGAAGTTGATGTAGCGCCGGGGTTCCTCGACGCCGGCCGCGCGGAGGGACTCCATGATGCTGTGCCCGCCGCGGCTGATGCTGTTGTACTGGAACTCCATGATGGCGCGGGTGCCGAGGGCGCCGTCCGACTTGAGGTCCCCCGCGAAGGCGGGCACGGCGGGCATGAGGACTATCACCTGGAAGGCCTCGCCGGCCTCGTGCGCGCGGACGATGCGGTCTACGATGGCGCGGCCGATCTGGTTGGTTATCGGGCGCTGGGCCTCCGACGTCGCGGTGATGAAGAACTGGTTCTCGATGTAGACGAAGTGCCGGGCGTTGGTTATGGCGTCGATGTAGGCGTTGGCGATGCTGTGCTCGGTTGCATGACCGGCGGACCATTGGGATGCGCTGGACATGTTAGCATTGTCACGCACTGCAAGACAATAAAGGGCCCGCGCAGTTGCTTGCCTTCTCGTCAGCTGGATGTTTGCCTGGCCATCGTTCTGCTCACGGGTTTCCTGCCCTTCGTATTCGCCGTCCCTCCTCATCATATGGCGCATGCCGTGGTGAAACCGTTGATGGACGTCACGGAACAAGGCCCCGGATGGCTCGACGTTGCTTACGGCGGACTCGAGCGGAGCGTACTTGTTATCGGCCCTAGCGACGTACTTCTGGTTGAAGATGTAGTTCCAACGATCAGTGAAGTGATGGATCAGATTCTGCACGATGGGACCTGACAAGCTGATGCTGATGTCTGACCAGCCCATTCTCGAACTCTTGGTGCGGTCCACTATCACGGACGTTAATATTGGCCGTGTCGATAGTGGTATGTGCAGTCGTCTTACGCTTGTTGTTCTCCCATGTCTGGACATCTTCAAAGTCGTACACCCGGGCATTGTTGTAGTCCTGTCCTGGGAAGACGATAGCGTCCACGTCTCCTGGATGCGCATCGGCGATAGGATGACCTTGAAGACCATGTTAGTAAAGTGGGCGCGTTGCGGTTTAAGAAGATGCTGTACTATTTGTGTCCCATCTCCCAAAGCCTACAGCGGTGTTAGCAGTCTGTATACCGAGGTGTCCGAGGTTACGTACACATGTCCAGTCCTCCCATGAAAGCAATTCTTCCGTCGACAAGGCAGAGCTTCTCATGGTGGGCCCAATACAGGACTACATCGTCGCTGGTGCCGTAGAGGGTCTTGAGAGCGTCTTGGGAGAACTTGGCAAGATCAAAGGTCCTCAGTGACAGGTTCTGGAACCCCGTTTCCAACTCTGCCTTGACGTCAATTCCGCTGGGGTGATGATCCGGGTGCCTGAAGACCTTGATCTTGGGGTGAAGCGCTTCCAGGGCATGCTTGGTATGCTGTGGGACAGGTGGTCAGTCTACGGTTATCGTATGTCATACAACCTGCGTTAAACTCGCCTCTGAATTCACTATTTCACGGCTGCTTGTCAGTCACAGTCCGTCCAGAGACTTACGAGGACGTGTGAGGGGCATTGCTGATACTCACGGGTCAAGGCCTGTGGGACCTCCTTGTAGACGATAATATTGACGCTCACACCACGTTCGGCAGCGGCCCGGAGCATGTTGTCCAACCGGTACTGCTCGTTCTTTGAAGGCGGCCGACGCAGGTACAGCTCCGGACTCAGCCACCAGTCGAGGATGTAGATGCTCTCTCTTGCCTCTGTGCGGGATTTATGAGTACGAAGGCCGAGTGCATACATCGGTGGGCAGCCGGAGAGTGTCACCTACCTTCCAGGGCAATCGAGACGGCCCAGAAATACGAGGCTCCGTCAACATACCACTTGGCATGCCCGGTCGTCGGAGGAGCGAACGAGGAGAAGCGATAGTTTGTGTCAACGTGTGTTTCCTGAGCAGGTCTGTCCTCCTGCGCTGCCGGAGCTGCCTCGTATGGTTTGTCTTCTTGAGTCTGGTCATGGTCCTCGTTCTTATTGAAGACATCATCGACCTTCTCTTCCAGGTCCTCCTTCAACTTCCTCAAGAAGTGAGCCATGTTGTGGTGATGCTGGCGGTAGAGATATGAAATAGTACCAAAGAAGGAGCAAGAGAAGATGCCAGAGGACTACCTTGCTGGCGTGTTTAAGAATGAGAGGAGGGAGCGGCTAGAAGCAAAGCACAGTACGTGTGAGAGATGATTAAATATCTCCCTCCTTGTCCCACCCACCGGTCATAGCAAACAGGAGGGGGGAACAACATGAAACAAGAATCGTGCTCCATTGCTTCACTGAGCCGAATCTTGGCGGCCGTCACTCATTCATGCGCTTACAACTGCTAAGATGCAATCAAGGGCTTCAGCGACAGTGGAACATTATTGGGTCGCAGCTCATGATGGCTGATTTGAGGATGTTGTGTCGATGATGGACAACCACCAGATCAGAATGATGTCCGTGTTTACGCAGCGGAAACGGAAGTCCACTGACAAAAACGCTCAAACGTGGCGGGGCGGTTCTCCAACACCTCAGTGCTACAGGTACATGCAATGGAAGGTAAGGTACTCATAACTCACTTCGAAAGAGGGAAGAGAGAGGATGCAAGATACCAGCATTGGATGCTTCTGAGTTTCCATGCGCGTAACAAGATAGGACAGTGATATCACCTTTAGCATGAGGTGAGGCACACCGCATGTTGACTAACGTTGACCTGCTTTGTGCGACTATTTTCTGCATATGCAAGTGCTTCACTTTCTTCCAGAAAAACACCTCTCCTCACCGAGGTGCGGGTGGCCCCCGCAGCTCCGTTCTTCATCACCTCGAGGTTCCATCCGCGAAGCAATGCAGGCCGGCAACGGCTAGGTTGCGTGGCGCTAGTATCCTTGAACCCGGGATGTGACGAGATGGGACCGCCGCAGTTGCGTGTGACTGCCACATGGTGGGAAGGAAGCATGTCAAAAGTTCCAGGTTGTTGGGGGTTTTCTAGACGCAGAAGACTGTCCACGTTGAGCCTTAAAACGGCGTCGAACCCCTCGGTGTGCGGGACTAAAGTGCATCTTTTTGCGTGTCTTGTGTGTGCTCTAGCACGGTCAAGATAACCAATTGACAGATCCAACTCCAGCGAGGGCCCTGAACTGGTCCTTTGGATCGACCCGGCGTCTAATCTGGTTCATGATCCCGGGCTGTTTTGGTAAGTACGCCGTTTTGCTCCTTTCAATTGGCTCTGAAGCAGGAAGCCATCCAATGTGCACAGTTGCGACCAAGCGGGAAGCACACGTGCAAACCAGAAGAATACGGGTTTGTCTCAGAAAGCCGAATCATTGGCCTGCTGATGGGAAAATGTCACCCAATCACAATTATTCGCTTGCCAGAACTGGACTGACAATAGCAGATTCAGGCCATTTCAGCTGATGAGCCGGCCGCCGATATGGCCGCATCGACACACGTCTTCTCGTCAGCGGAACATGCCCAACTGGTACCCTACCTGGCAGCTCTGCATGCCTCGTGCATCACCCACGACCGCATGGTTGGGACGTTTCTGCCCCCGCTCCACCACGAGAAGCTGCTGGCATGGTGGAAAGAGCGGATAGCAGAGGTCAATGCCGGGACCCGGGTCATCGTCCTCCTCCTTAACGAGGCAGAGCCGGGGACGAAAGCCAAGGGAACCGACGTCATGGGTGTAGCCATGCTGGGCATGCCCGAGTCTGAGACTGCTCCCTTTCGAGGCAATGTCGAGAAAGTCCTGGTCAGCAACAAGTTCAGGGGGCACGGTGGCGCCAAGGCACTGATGAGCACCATAGAGGCAGAGGCATTGAAAAGGGGGAAGACCTTGCTAGTAGGTTGCTTGTCGCAACTTGAAAATAAGTCCCATAACTAACCTGTGGTGCCGCAAATAGACCCTGGATGTCGAGTCTGATACTGCCGCAGAAGGTGCCTTCAAGAAGATGGGCTACGTCGAGGTCGGCAAGATACCAAAGTATTCCTTAAGCTCTACCGGCCAAAGGCGGTCACAGACATTTTTCTACAAGGACCTCAGTCTCTAGTCTTGGAGGGGTAGTACAGGTGCTTGTGATAAGGCGTGCTGGGTTTCCTTACACATATCCGGGATACTTTGGAGCCATATGAGGTTATCGCCGCAAGGCCGGACATTGCTTTCTTCTGCCAACAGGCGAACATGTTAGAACCAGGTGGCGAATACGCAAGGCGTAGCTGGAGCAATTCACAGTCAGAGACCAAGATTTTTGCAGTTATGCAATGATTATTGAAGACAGGCTTTGGGAGGATCACAATCACAGCTTTCCTCGTTTGCAATAAGAGTGCATATGCCTGTCACCCATATACCGCGCGGAGAGAGGCTGCTCTTGCTCCTGATATGGCAACCAACAACTACACGTGTACAGGCCAGTCAAATACATCACGCCTTCATCAAAGACACATTTAACTGTTAGCGACCCTTCAACGAGCGGTCGGTCGTAAACATCAACGCAGAAGCTCCAACAGAGTTGAGTAAACAGGGTTAGGGTTGGTCTGATAACCGATGGTAGGAGAGGAGCTTGGACCACCCAGCAAATGGGCTCGATTTTTCGACGGCTTGATCCGCAACATCGCAACTGCGCTACGACCAGACTGCCAGTGATCGAGGGGCTCTTTTAAGGCCCGGACAGGCACGATGGCATCTGCTAAAAGCGTGTCACCAGGGGCCGCGCTTCTGCGCACCTCCCGGCTATTCTCCCTCCCTGCAGCACTTCCTCAGCCACGTCGCGACGAGGCCGCGAATTATGTAAACCATTCCGAGACGGCCACGGAGCCCTACCCGACCAGACAGATCATCGCCACGACGTCCTGGTCAAGGAGGATAGGCGACTGGGGGTTGAAGCGGCCTCTCCCTATAAAAACTACGACGAAGACAACCTTTCCGATGATCAAGGTCAAGCAGGTTGACTCGATTGAAGCCATTACCGACTTCGGGCCAGCTACGGACCATGGCATCACGTTGCGGAAGTTCCAGGAGATGAACTTGCCCATCACGATACCGAACCACAAGGGGGGGATGAATCTACCCAGGAAATCTGTCTTCGAGGACGACTTCGACTTTACTGCCGTGCCGGCTGGTGCGGCCAAGGACGACACGGACATGCGGTGGAAGTTCAAGGGGCCATGGCTTGCCGGTCTTACGGACGGCGAACTGCAGAAATATATCCAGAAACACGTCAAGAACAGACGACCGGAGTTCCGCCTCTTCCTCAAGACGAAGCTCGCCCAAGAGATGAACGAGACCGCCGCTCAGAAGGCCAAGGATAGCGGAGAGGAGGCGGCTCCCGCCGAGATCGATGCGTCCAAGGTCACCGACGTGCAACTCACAAACTTCCTGCGGAGACTGCGGGAAGACCGGCCCCGCCTCTACAAGCTGGTGTCGCAGTTCCTCGATCTCGCGCCGATAGGACCCCCGACGCACAGCAGCGACATGTGGAAGGCCGAGTACAGCACCACGCCCCTCACGATCACGGCCGGCAACCCGTACGCAAAGGAGGGCCCGCCAATCACGCACCCCTCGGCCGGCCTGTCCTATCTGCGCACCGCCTCCTTCCTGGAGAACCATCCGTTCTACGGCCCACAGGCGAAGCACACGCCCGTCGAGGCGCGCGTGGTCGCCCCGCGCTTCAGCAACGGCGCGCGCGGCGCCAAGCTCGGTGTCGGTGGCTTCGTTACCAATGTGCCCGGCGGCGAGTCCACGTTCAACATGAGCAGGGTCAGCGCGGACATCCGGCAGGAGCGCACGCCGGGTCTCGAGAGGCTTGACCCCAGCATCAAGGGCGGCGCGAAGATCTGGGTCGAGCCGCTGAATGCTACGGTCAACTCGAAGGGCCAGACGATCATCACCGTTGGTGAGACGGACAGGAAGGCGCCCGAGATTGCGAAGGAGCTGGCTGGCCGGGATGCGGTTGTCGAGGAGCCTCCAGTGCCGGCCCAGCAGAGCAGGGCGAGTGTGCTGCAACGGCAGAGGCCCTCTCTCGGGGCGAGTGTTTTGGGCAGCTCTCGGACGTACGGGCTGACGCCTGGCGATCTGGTTATCGAGCAGTGAGCGCTTATCAATGTCGACCTGGGAGGGATCTAGAGGCTACCGCCGGCAGTATGCTACAGGTGGCCATGTTCAAGCTATGTACTATTACTATACCATACTGTAGACTGCTAGAACTGCAACTATGTATAAACATGTGGTTAACTGGCAATTGCTGTCGATCTTGGAACTTTTGGATTCAACAGCGCATGGAGGCTCGGCGTTTCAGCTTCCCATGCTCCACTGTCCGAATGAGAACACTGGGCTGACTGGAAGTCGCACATCACGTGCTAACGCTAGTCCTGCCCTAAGCACCAAAGGTTCGGAGACCCCACTCACAACACCAAGGAAATTATCGACGGCCGAAAAAGGTGACAGGAGAAGCAACCGACCTTCCAACCACCAAACGCTGCCAACTTCTAACCCCCTCCAGGTCAGCCGCAGAATCAAGTCGCCAAAATGGGTCGCGTTCGCACCAAGACAGTCAAGAAGTCCGCCAAGGTCATCATTGAGCGGTACTACCCCAAGCTCACCCTCGACTTCGAGACCAACAAGCGCATCTGCGATGAGATTGCCATCATCGCCTCGAAGCGCCTGCGCAACAAGGTGAGCTTCCCTCACGTTCCCGGAGGATGGGAAAGAGAGAGATGAGTTATCTAACAGAGGCCACTCGACAGATTGCCGGCTACACCACCCATCTCATGAAGCGCATCCAGCGCGGCCCGGTCCGCGGCATCTCCTTCAAGTTGCAGGAGGAGGAGCGTGAGCGCAAGGATCAATACGTCCCCGAGGTGTCCGCCCTCGACTTCGCCCAGAACTCGGAGAGCGGCCAGCTCGACGTCGATACCGAGACCAAGGACCTCCTCAAGCACCTTGGCGTACGTTGCCTTCTGCCTGGAACTTGCAGATGATAAATAAACTTGAGTGCTAACTTTGCTACAACAGTTCGACTCCATCCCCGTCAACGTCGTCCCCGTTACCCAGACCCAGACCATTGAGCGCGGCGGCCGGAGGTTCGGCGACCGTCCCCCTCGCCGCGACTAAATCAGTCGTTGAGCGAGTGTTGGGTGCGCTGCTTGGTGAAAAAAAAAAACACGGTCTGGATTTGGCAATACTAGGGGGTCTTTTTTCGGCATGGCCATTGCGACTTTATCATGGCTTCTCTCGGCGTCTATCCTGGAAGGTAGTGATTGAGCATACCCCCTGCGGCTGAAAAAGAAAGATCTTTTGCCCACACAAGGTGTCGCTGATTCTCTTGGGTAATTCCGGAGATGACGCTTGATTGCCAATATTCTTGCACTTTGCACTGCCGAGTGTGATATGTGGAGGGTGTGTTATTGCGGGATGGGCTGCGAGACGTTTGGGACCTGTCCTGGAACTCACGCACACGTCCAAGCGAGCCGCATCCTGTGACGGACAACTCGATAAACCAACGCCGTTGACCTGTGAATGGGTATCGTAACAGCAAGCCTCCCATCCTCCCCATTTTGTAGACCGTAAACGCCTCCTGTAACCAGATATTAAAGGCGGACATAGTAGCCTGCAGAAGCACTCGTAGCCTCCAGAAGCACTCGTAGCCTTGACCTGCCGCAGAGAGCACAGAACAGCTTAAGCGTGCCTCTCCTCTTCAAAGCCAGAGTCATGATCGTCTTCTTCAGACTCAGCGTCGTCTTCGGCTCCGTTACCAAAGATACTCCTATGCCCCTCGACACTCCCTCCATCCACTTCACCCTCCTGCACCGGCGGCTTAGCAGTCCTCGTAATCTCCTTCTCCCTAATACTCAGCTCCATCTTCGGCGCAAGCGGCACCTGTCTCCTCCTCTCCTCGTCCCCTCGCTCAAGCACATCCCCGCGCTCCAAACTCAACGCAGCCCTATCGCCCCTCGCCTTCCTCTCCTCGCCCAGCTTCAGCCGCGCGACATCCCGCGCCAGTCCCGCGTCCTTCCCTCCCATGCCGTCTTCCTCCCCTTCCTCATCTAGCAAATCGATCTTCACCTCCGGCATGGCCGCCCTCTCCCACGCCGCCGTCTCGCTGAGCTGGACCTTGACGTAGAGCGCCCGCCGCGCGCACCTGTCCGAGCACCACTTGGCCACGTCCTTGGTCTCGACGATGGCGAAGTCCGGGCGGTTGTGGTTGACCAGGGTGAACTTGCCCATCTGATCCGTGCTGCGTCTGGGTTTGGGGCAGAGAGCGTACCCGCAGTTGCCCAGGATGTTGCGCTCCTCGACCAGGTCGTCGTAGTCGGAGGGCTGGAAGGGGCGGATCAGGGACTTGAAGGTCGAGGCGTCCGCTGGGGAGGGGGAGGAGGCGGAGAGGGAGGGGGAGCGGGAGGCGGGGTAGGTGGAGAGGGTCTCGATTGCGGAGAGGATGGTGAGCTCGAGGTCTTTTTGCTGCTGGATTATGCGCGCGTGGGCGAGGGCGATGCGTTCTGCTTCTGCGCGGGATTTTTGCCCTGGGGTGTGGGAGGAGCGCGGGGGTTTAAGGATGGATTTTAGTTCGCGGATTTGGGAGGCCATGGTTGCGGTTGTTGGGTGGTTGGTGGTGATGGTGAAGAGACGGGAGGGAAGATGGTGGAATAGATGATGGAAGAAAGGCTGCAGATTCAAAGAGGCAAGGCTGACACGGCTGCTTTCAGTTTTGGGGGGCCTCGGCGGGGCACTTTTTGTACCCCACTTGCATCATTGCCGCTAGCGGATGTTGGTGGAGCTGTTCCCGCCAGCCTCAATCTCCGAATCGACTTCAGGAAGTCACAGATGAATGCTGTGCCATTTTCCAGGCAACAGTAAACGTCCTGGATGTTGACATGTTCAAGTCAACTGTGATATTGAGTTGACCAATATCCTGGCAATCCGAGAGATCGAGTGCTGGATGCTGCTTTGTACACATAAGATGCAGGCTCGCATACTTGCATGTTCCGGATAAGCCGCTACTTAACCGTTGAATCACCAGCATCACCGCCATTCCAATTCTCCAACGACTTGCCACCACATTTCAAGGGTCTATTCAAGCACAAGACGAGTCATCTGAGCAACTTGGGCTTCGTCCCGCACCGTGGTACAGGTAAGAAGAGTGAAACCCTCCGGCAAAAAGATGCTTGTGGCCGCTAGACTGGTAGAGTCGGACGGCTATTGGTGTGGCTAGGTACCCTTAGTTTCACAAGTCCCATATGCGCTGACGTCGGCCACCACCTTCCCACAGGCTCCGTCTCCGTGGTCCCCGCCTCAATCCTTCCTTCCTGCCCCTGCCTGTCTTGTCCCGACGACACTCCGAATCCAAGCTTGAGATTTGGCTCATCTCAACCCACATTGGACATTCCTTAGCATCTACTCTTGTGCTATATTTGCCTTTGCTTGCATAAGCCAAGCTGTGCATAACTGACTCTACGAGATTACTCGCTGTCTTGAGTCTTAACAACACGTCTCGCATCGAGCTGCCCCGCACTATCGGGCTCACCTCGAGAGCATCCCGACGTCCGACGGCCGCGTCACCATGTTCAAGGTCAAGGCCATCTACGAGTACAACTCGGGCCACGACGATGACCTGCGGTTCAACATCGGCCAGATCATCACTGTTACCGAGGAGGAGGACGCGGATTGGTATGCCGGTGAATATGTCGATGAAAGCGGTGTGAAACAGGAGGGCATCTTCCCTCGCAACTTTGTCGAGAAGTACGAGCCGACTGCCCCTCCTCGACCGACCCGAACTCGCACCAAGAACCATCCGGAGCAACACTCCGCCGCCCCCGACTCGCCGGCACCTGCGTCAGCGTCTCTACAGTCGCCGAAGCTTCCCGCCCGTGAGCCTGAAGAGGAGGAACATACTCAAGCTCCGGCTCAGACCAAGACAGCACCAGCTCCCACCCCTGAGCCAGCGGCTGCCCCGGAACCTACAGCTCGCAAGTCGGTCGAGACCAAGTCTCCTCCAGCGGGCCCGAAACCGGCACCTGCCCAACCTGCGCCTGTCCCACAACCGGCGGTCACCTCGCCGCCCCCGGCAAAACCCACTACCTCGGAGCCGAAGCCCGCCGGCCCTCCGCCCGTGTCGGAGAAGCCTAGTTCCTTCAAGGACCGCATTGCAGCCTTCAACAAGTCTGCTGCGCCTCCGATCGCGCCTTTCAAGCCCAGTGGACTGGGCGCCGGAGGTTCAGCTTTCATCAAGAAGCCGTTCGTCGCTCCTCCTCCGAGTCGGAATGCCTACATCCCACCGGCTCAGAACGCCCCTGTCGCCAAGGTATACCGACGCGACGAGGACCCTGAAATCAAGGAGAGGGAGGCAGAAACCCAAGAATCCGCCGAGAAGGCCGGCTTGGTACCTGGCTCACACGCGAGTGAAGCTGCGGTTGGCGGCGAGGACGAGCCCAAGCCGTTGAGTCTCAAAGAAAGACTTGCGCTGCTACAAAAACAACAAATGGAGGCGGCTCAGCGTCATGCGGATGCCGTAGCTAAGAAAGAGAAGCCTAAACGTCCTGCAAAGAAGCGGGTGGAGAGCCACGAGGCCCACCACGCAGAGGAATCTGAGGCTAGCATCCCTCCTGCCATCCCCCAGCCTCCGGAGCGCCGCGACTCCGAAGAAGTTCCTCGGAAATCAACGGATGAGCCGCATCCACCACGAGGAACTCATCCGCCTCGCCGCAAGTCATCGAAGGGCCCTGAGCCGCACGATGGCAACGAGGCTGATATGTCGGGCGCCGGCGAGACCACCGAGGGCCAGGATGACGACCTCACAGAGCGTGAGGATAGCGATCATCAGCCGAAGCACGTCGCAACCGCAGCTAAGCAAGACGACGAAAGGCTTGACCAAGAGGAAGTGGTCGACGAGGAGGATGAAGACGAAGAAGAAGAGGAGGATGATGTTGATCCCGAAGTGCGACGCAAGGAGGAGCTACGTGCCAGAATGGCGAGAATAGCCGGCGGCATGGGCGGCATGGGCGCCATCTTCGGCGGCGGAATTCCTAGTGGTGCGCCATCCGCACCTCCAAAGAGGAAGAAGAGCGCTGCTCCGGAAGCACCTGAAGAAACTGCATCACCGAGCAGTCGTGCACCACCTGTGCCAACTATGATGGCTCTGCCTGGCATGTCCCGTGTGAAGAGCGCTGAGGAGAAGCCCCAGCCGGAGGATGAGGAGTCCGAAGAGGAAGAAGACGAAACCGAGCTCAGAACACCGCATCAGGAGAGCGCGCCTCAATTCGGTCAGTGCATAAATGGCCCCGCGCTAATCGTAATAATCAGTTGCTAACAATTCCCAGCTCCTTCGAGAGAATCCGGAGGACCACCACCTGTACCGAGTGGCCGTCCGGCCCCTCCTCCGGTGCCGACTGAGTGTATGTCCTCCCCACACTTCTGTACCACGGCATGTGTTGCTGACAACAGACAGCGAGGCCCGTTCCCCCGCCTCCGGCAGCTGAACAGGCTCCGAGCGAAGGCTCAGAGTCTGACGATGAGCTCGACGAGGGCGCCTTGGTTGAGCATCCACCGGCAACCACTCAGTCCACTAGAGCCCCGCCGCCGCTGCCGCCTCTGTCGGCGCCCTCCCCAGCGCTGCCAACATCACCAACATCGCCAAAGTCCAATCGGCGGTCCTACATCGGCGAAGGAGCGCTTCCTACATCTCCAACTGCTGCAGCTCCGCCGCTGCCTCCTGACAACAGGCGAAATAGCCGTTTGCCGCCGCCAGTCCCGAGCGGTGCTCCAGCGCCGCCACCAGCACAAACCAGACCTCCTCCCCCGCCGCCACCTGCTGTGCTCAGCAGAGCCTCTACGGCTGATACAAGGGGTCCCCTTTCACCAACGCGGCATATGCCCCACGCCGAACATCTTGATGAGGACGAGGAGGTCACGGAATATGAGGGCGACTATGATACGGACATTGCATCTTCAGCGCCTCACAAGGATGCCCTCAAGTCCCATCAGCGCGAGTCGAGCTTCGAGGATACGACATCCGTCCGATCTCCCGTCACAGAGGCACCTCCTTCTTTACCACCTCCTGTGCCGTCTGCTGCGGCACCAAGGGGCCCGCCACCTGTTCCGAGCCAGCCTCCCCCAGAGACTCGGAGATCTGTCGATGCACCACGCGCTGCTCCTCCACCGCCGCCTAAGGAAACTCCCAGGTATGGCGATGATGACTATGACCCGTTCAACTATGCCTCCCCACCGGCCATCCCCTCGATGTCGCACCCGCCCCCTCCACCCCCCCCTTCGCGACCGGCCGAAGAGTCGTATTACGCAGAAGCAGCTTCACCCTACCAAGCGCCCCCTCCTGAACGAAGAGGTCCACCTCCCGCACCGCCTTCCGCCGTGCCACCCCAGCGGACAAACACCAGACAATCCCTGGACGTGCAGCGTCAAGTTCCGGGAGTACGTCGCTCCGTGGACGTAGCGCGACCATCGATGGAATCGGGCTTCGTCGCAAATGAGCTCGATCTAGCGAGCTCAAGCGGCTGGTGGCTCAAGCCCAACAACGTACCGCCGCAGTTGCAGGGACGCAAGGACATCTACTTCGAGTCAGAGGAGTCGACTTCATCCGATCCGCGCGGCAAGACCATCATAACGCGAGACATCTACGTCCTCTTCCAGGACTACTCCCAGACCGTCATCACGGTCCGCTTCGACCCCTACAATCAGTCAGACGTGCAGCTCGAGCAGCGCCACGAGGCGCCACCCCGCACCCTCCGCCAAGACCAGCTGGAGCAGTCGTACGAGCGCTTCGGCCGCGCCATCGGCGAGGCCGTGTCGGGCAAGCAGAACACGGTCGTGGGCGACGGCACGCCGCAGGCCCTCGTGTACGAGCTCCTCCGGCCACACCGCGACGCCCTCCTGCCCGTCGGCACGCGGGCCTATGGCGCGCTCGTCTACAGCAACCTCGCCAACGCGTCGACGACGCAGAACGACGAGATACGGCCCGGGGACATCATCAGCATCCGCAACGCAAAGTTCCAGGGCAAGCACGGGCCCATGCACGCCAAGTACAGCGCCGAGGTGGGTAAGCCGGACCACGTGGGCATCGTGGCGGAGTGGGACGGGACGAAGAAGAAGGTGCGGGCTTGGGAGCAGGGCCGCGAGAGCAAGAAGGTCAAGGTGGAGAGCTTCAAGCTGGATGATCTGCGGAGCGGCGAGGTCAAGATCTGGAGGGTCATGCCGAGGAGCTGGGTCGGTTGGGAGTCTGGCACTGGCGGCGCCGGCGTGGGCCAGGGGAATTAGGATGCCCGGCTGATGGTGGGGAGGGAGATGGTCTGTAGGAGGTGTAAGACGGGTTTGATGGGTGTTAGGTCGGTGCTCGATCTGGGGACGTTGAGGGAGCGGGGACGGGGAGGGGTCAGGTCGCTGTGGTGAGTCGGTTTGTGTGTTAACGCAAAGCGGCGGTGGAGGTTTGTTCTGGGTAGTCTTAGGGATTGTTGAAGGCCGAAGTTTTGACAACTCGGCAAGAGTGAGATGGGGGACAAGGAAGGCTTTCCGGCATGTGGCGGGGAGCCGAGCTTGAAGTAGATACCTGTTAGGAACACTATCGTTTTCATATCTGAATTCAGTACGCTCTACCCTCCGCCGCCGGGTCGAAGAATTATCACACGTGGCTGGAGTGCCTTCCAGGCAAATGGTATTGCAAGTGATATTCAACTCGAATGCAATGCTGACGGCTGGACTAGCAACAGAAGATTACAACGGCGGGAAGACATCAGTCCCGACAGTCCTTCTCGCAGATCTCGAGAACCGAGTCTTGTCGTCAAGATGACTTGATAGAACAACGCCAGTGCTTCTGGTCTGTCAGCCATGCTTAATGAGATGACATGGCGCTGCCATTCTTAGTGTCTTTATGCGGAGGTATATGATCGCGAATCCGTGACTATGTGTTCGCTGGCGAGCCTCTCCGAGCGTGCTGTCAGTTTGCCCTCGCCGGCACAGAACGGTTACTCGGTTGTCAGCCGTGTCATGTTTCATACGGTTTACTTCGAGGTCTCGGGTGCAGACCGGCTAGCTGAGGGATGAACAACAGCAACTTGAGGACACGCTCCTACGCCGCATTGCTATCCATCAAGTCCGCCGCATGATAAATCGGCAGACGGGAGATAATTTCAGACGCTCGATCGCCCAGCAGGGCCAACACAAGCCTAACCGTTCCTACAACGCTATAGATGGTTTCGTCCTCCCGGATCGGCTCTGTGACGACTCTGAGACTTATGCGGCCGGACTCGCTACGGGTATATCATCGTGGCTCTCTCGCGGCATTGTCGGACAGCACACGGAAAGAGGGACATTGTTCCTCACGCAGGCTTGGGGTTGAAGCTTGTCGATCAGTTAACGTTGGAGCTTCCGACAACCGGATGGCATATGCTCCCCCCAAACCCTCTCCCACTCGGATGGTTGGGGAGTGCCGATCAACCGCCCCCAACGGACGTTGTATGACCCCCAAGAGCAGCTAGTGGCCTCTTGCTTCTGGGGTGGGAGCCATCACGAGCCCGACTCACCTCATAACGTGATCATTGATGTCCTTTCCTGCGGGGGGAGGGGAGTAGCGCGGAACGCGGAGAAGCTGCCCAAGCGGGAAGGGGGGATCTGGAAGCAGCGGCAGCGGGTCGTTATGCCGTAGAACGAAACAATGCAACTGTTGACTGGAGAGGATTTATCGTGGGGGAGGGGGAGGGTGTTAGCCAATGACATGCTTCAATGCTTGTGAGAGGAGGACGAGGAGCAGGTGACTGTACGGCTCTTTCGGCTGGGCTCGTGGTTATTGGGTTGAGCATGGGCTACATCGTTGGATATGGGGCTGGAGGAGAACCGGCACGGCTGCTGAGAGGGGAGGGAAGGATTCTCCGTGAGGTGATTTGCGAGGAGGAGGCCAATGGGATTGGGGAGATGAAATGGAAGGACGAGCAGGAGTGTAGTGGCAGTCCGACTGTGGAAGATTGAGGGCTGCTCTGGCATGCTCCACGTCCTTCGCATCAGGTGCCGTTGCCAGATATCTCTCGACCGGCGCGAGACTTCCTCCCCCCTGGGTCGCCTGCTTCTAGACTTAGACTCGTAGAGAGCGTTGGTCTCTGAAGCGCGTCTACACCTGCGTCTAGCGTCAGGCAACAGTGCAGACGAGGATGAAACGCTGGAGGCAGGTCGAATGGCAAAGCGCCATCTGGACGACAGACGGGATCCAAGTAGCTTGAAGACCCTAGACGCATCTTCTCATCCAACGGAAGATGCCCGAAGCGCGTCCGTCATGTCCTGGCCTCCCATGGCCAATGGCAGAAAAATCGCCGCATTTAGTGTGAGAAAACCGCGGCGAGAGGAACAGTTCATTGACAGCGGGATCATGCTGGTATCGGTCTCTAAGGTCCTCCTCGTGCTACCTCCGCGGAGGTAGGGGATCTGTCCTGAGGAACTGGCAGCTGTCGTTCGGACACAGACACAATTTGACTTGCGGTTGGGTAGACGCCCAGAGACAACGGGGCAGCTGTGACCTGCGATGAATGCGAGCACTCGCTAGATGGCGGAGAGAGACTTTTACTACGCACACACAGCCAAGTTCAGTGTGTCAGTGTGTCAGTATATTCGTCAAGATTGGCTTCTTCTTCGTCGCCGGACGCGTAGTGTCTTCCGCAACCTCCCGACGGATCAGGACCGTCTCACAGGAGTCATTCCCTCCTTGCCACGCATATCGACGACGCGACTCCTTCGATTGCCAGGGGTCGAAGTAACAATCAGGGGTTCTGGACGAAGTGAGACATCCCACGATCTCGCAGAGACACCGGATCGGTCCCCTGGATACCCGTATGCACGCTCAGGAGCGATATCGGTTTTGCTGGCATTGGAACCTTGGATGCAAAGCGACTTGCTTCGAAGTATCTTGGCACTTCGAGAACCAACCAAAAAAGATAAATTGACAGCCTTGAAGGAAAAACAGAAACCCCGTGGAATATGTCATATGCCACTCGGGAAAAGGGGCTTGAGGCCTAATGATGTCGACAAATAGGAGCTTGACACAATGCAGCTCGGCTGTGGTCCGACGTGGAACGACTTGCATATCGCGGTCGTGGCCGACGGCTTTCCCGCGGGTACCAAGACAAAGGTAGCATGCCCAGCGTGCATTGATTGGGAATCTACAATGGTCGGAGCGATTGACAAGCACAACATCCGTACATCGGTCTGTCTGTCTTCACTGTTGTGGAAACGGGCGCCAGGCCAAGAAGCTGTGAAGAAGATGTGAACTTGTGTAAATAATGATATGATGGGGGGTATGCTGTGCAGCATGACACAGGATCTGGCACAACTTCTGGTACGTAGCA
The DNA here is from genome assembly GCA_030052785.1 of Coniochaeta hoffmannii. NCBI lineage: Eukaryota > Fungi > Ascomycota > Sordariomycetes > Coniochaetales > Coniochaetaceae > Coniochaeta > Coniochaeta hoffmannii. Next base: position 28,095 of record JANBVN010000217.1, read on the forward strand.
GCTGAATCCCGTATCGAGACGATTGGGCAGGATGGTGTCCAACGAGGTACTGACTGTCCCGTCAATATAATCGGATTACCAGATACAGAACGTGGTGCTTCACTGCAGCACAAGGCGCACCCCGCGATTCCTGACGTCCAATGACTTGTGAATCTTGGGTTTAGCCAGCGGCCAGGCTTCTGCCACGACACCAGTTGCAGTCGTTGGGCATCGAGTTGCAAGCTCGCTCGTCCGCCGAAATCGCTGCCACGTCGAACACCCAGCGTCGCTTTGGTTATGACCAAGGTTGCTTTTTTTTCGATCGATTGCTGTGGCTGACGGCTGCGTCTTGACGAAAGTGGTCGCAGAAGGCGTCGACGGGAGTTGGATTTGTCTTCACGAGAGACGGATGAACAATTAAGAAGGATGAGTGCTCAGTCATGGCCAAGAGCATGCTGCGGCAGGATGTCCTGTCGCATCAGACTCGGCTGCAACCTTCACGACGCAGTACAATCCCACGCTTGTGAACAAAGTATTACCGCAAAGGGAATTGCTGAGCGCTGAGGGGTTCGAGGGCCACAGTTAGGGCCTTGGGGACTCGGTGGGAGGCGCAAGCCGCAAGCCCGAATCGGGTGGTACGAGCCCAAGACAAAAGCGCCCAGCAATGACTTCACTGTACTGGGTTTGGCTCTTGTGCGCCGTAGCGCAAGCTGCACATGCACTGGAAGATGCGCTACAAAAAGGGCTTGAAAAGTCACACCACCGATATCTGGGGTAATCTGCAATGCTGTGCGGCCTTGTTGACTGATGTCGACAGTGGGGATGACGGCGTCTTCATCTCGAAATCCGCGGGCATCGAAACAAAACCACCTTCGACCAGAGAAGGATGTCAGAGACGGAAGCCGCAACAGTTGGCCTTTTCCGAGTAGACGTACGTAGTAGTGTAACTGGAAGAAGCAGCTCGGTCGTCCACTCGGCTAAAAGGTGCTGTATGGCTCAAGGATTGAAGGAATCAAGAAAACTCTTCCTTCCAGAGAGCTCTCGCAACTGCCCACAGATTCCCTTGGTGGGATGCTTTGGCTACAGTGTCTGACCACCCCAGAAAGCTAGCTTACGGCATGAGAGGTTGAGCTGATGGCAGGCACGGCCCGGACGAACACGGAAAGGACCCCCCACACTCTTGGAATCACTGCTCGCGTTAGCAAGTCCACTGATGCCTCCCACGCGGTCCACGTTTTCGCCAACCAGAAGCGCGGGCGCGAGTGGCATGCCCGAGTCGCAATGCGCCGGACCGTTGATATCCAACGAAAGTTCGCCCATTTTGCCTCACCACTCCTTCCTCTTCATGGCGAGACATTTTCGATGCCACCCCCATTTAGGAATTTTCTTAACCCCCCCCCGTCTCCCGCCACGTAGACCAATCCAGAGATGCGGTCGTGCACCAAGACAAGTGTCTTGGTGGTTTTTTTTCTTCTTTCTTTCTAGGTCTAGGCTTCTTCGGCTGCGAGCATGGGGTTGTACGCACAAGACACATCTCGGACGTCAGCGAAGGTATCTTGTAACATGTAACCCTCGCTTACTTGTCCTCCTCCCCGTCTTCAGGGCCCCCTGCCTCCAGCCCTCCACGTCAACTCCGTGCCATGGATCGGTCCCCGACGGAAGACCATGCCGGCTGCTCCCATATAACGTGCCGCTGTGCACCTCGACTTCCAACCTCATGCATTGAGACCCATCCGTGCCTCGAGTCACCAAAACACAGGCAGCACTTATACCAGCGGCCATCACCCGCACCAATTCACACCCTGCACAACACAACACTTACACGCCCTGTGCCAGACTAGACCTGACGGCAAGAGCCCATACCCATTTTCGCGCTTGACATCCTATTTGTTGGTGTTTGATATCCAAACCCAACCTGCACATTTACCCCGTCGTCGACCAGAGGCGAAGCACCGTAAGCCGTTGCCCCGGTGTGTGTGCATATTCGCCCCGATATCCCATCAACAACGGCCTCTATGCTAGTGGCCCTGCAGCCCAACGCACTCGACCACCACCCAGATAACCGCCGATCGGACTATATAAGACGGCCCCGTCCTCGGGTCAACCTTCCCAGGACCACCTACCCCTGATGATCTGGCAGCCCCGCCACCACCACCATAACAAGCAACACTAGTCTCCTTTCCTCTCTCGCCGACATGCCTTCTTTAACAAGGAGGACAAGTTCGAGTCAAAAGTCTACCTCTAGTCGAGACTCGCGGAGCCGGAGGAGTAAGGACTCGTGTGAGAGCCAGTCAACCGCACCTACATCCATCCGGGTCTCACATCGGCCGTGCGACTCCAAGAGCTCGCGATCGTCAAGCAGCACCGGGAGCTATGCTTCTACCACCGGTCGAACAAAGCAGCAGCTCCAGCAAGCATATAGCTACGGTTGCTCGGACGTCAGTCCCGCCACCTCATTGTACCCCCGATCGTCAGTCGACACTTATGCATCCACCACAGCCTCGGAAGGAGAACTCTTTGAACTGGACGCCGCCGGCGATGCCATGGACTACGAGTACAACAGCATCCCGCCACTCCCCATGTACACACGAGATATCGTCGAGCCCAATGTGCGACCATCATCGCCGCAGGAGTTTGCCAAGCTCTTTCCTTCGCTGAACAGGCTGTCGATTCGGCATGACGAGTATACCCCGGACGGCAACATGAACCTGCGGATAGACACCGTGGTCACGGGACGAAGGAGGACGGCAATCCAGCTTTTCCACTTGCGCATGTACGACCTCGCCAAGAGAGAATTCTCGCTGCGGCGCTACTGCCGTGACTCGGGCCGCGAGGTGTGCAACTCCAAGCGCAAGTATGTGGAACCCGCCGAGACGAAGCTGCCCAAGAAGGATGATGGCGCTCGTCCAACCCTTCAACGATCGATGTCAACAGCACTCAAGACGCTGAGCGGTGGAAGCAGCAAGCCCGGTATTCGCAGAACGAACTCTGGTGGCTCCTTTTTCAGCTCCAAGTCGTCTTCGTCGTCCTCCAAGAGCAGCAAGAGCAGCAAGCGACCAAGCAGTAGCACCAGCTACTCGTTATCAGAAGGCGACACGGAGTACTTTGTCGACGGCACATCGAGCGAGTACCTCCACAGCGACCGATCAGCCAGCAAAGGCAAGCAGCAGAAAAAGGAGCCCACCAACACCATCAAGCTCGAGTTCAGCAACTACGCACGCGTTGACATCCACCGTCGGGGCAAGAGCAAGAACAAGCGCTACGAGTTCGAGTGGTGGGGCCACCGTTACACCTGGAAGCGATCCATCGACAAGCAGCTCGGCCTGGTGTCGTTCCACCTGCTACGCGACGGCAACGTGGAGGCTCCGGTTGCGCACATTGTGCCCGAGACTCGGTCGCCCAGCCAGGTCCTCGCCGACGAGAGCGCTGGCGGCTGGGTGCCGCCGTGCTTCATGTGGATCGCGGACGAGTCGGTGCTCGATGCTTTGACCGATGTGGCAGAGTAAGTCAAACTGTGCATCCAATACCAGACAACTTCAGCTGACATGCTCGGTATAGCGTCATCATGGCAACCGGCCTCATGGCCCTCGTGGACGACTGCATCAAGGACCGCTGGCAGACCAAGAAGGTCCATCACATCCCCGTCCCTCTTACACACAAGACGGTCGATGTCGCCCCCAAGTCCCCCAAGTCCTTCCTTCAGCAGGTCTTCGGTCGTCGCAATTCGAGGGAGAATCACCACGACTACCAATACTACTCGAAACCCTCCAGCCCACTGCGCTATGCGAATCCTATCAGCGCCTACTAGGCCTATCTCGACAGAGCTGGGTCTGCAGACACGGGTATTCCTCCAGCTCGACGGGCAAGAGGAACCCTCACGAAACTGAAATACTCCTACACAAAACATACCCTCAAATTACTCTCCCACGATCGACATCGTTTTCGACACCTCTCTCTCTCTCTCGCCGTCGGCAATCCTACATCCCAATACCTTCCCGTTCATCTATCAATTCTCCATGTATTGTTTTCTTGTGTCTATATCTTGTTCCTGTCTCCAGCCTTGACGACGACAGTGATGTATGAACCAGTCATTTCTCTATAAGGTGCATGGGAAGGTGCATTGCGCGGCGGAAAAAAAAAACGGCTCGGGGAAATTTCCAAGTGGCGGCGTTCCTTTTCTTGGGTATTTGGAGTACACATCTATGGGAAGGGCGTTCTAACTGACTGTCTTGAGAGCATCTTTCCTGTTCATCTCTTTTAACTGTCCAGCTCGACATTCTTCGCTCTCTACGTCCGGCATGACTCACGAGCCAAAATGTCCCCTATGTAGTAGCCATTCTATACCGTTACTTCTAGTCGTGCGCAAGTTCACATGCAAAAGAACCCCCAGTGTCTAACAATCGTTGGGGATGATCACCACTGTGCCGTATCGCGCCCTACCACCCCACCACAATCGCCCAGGAAACTTCTCATCCTGCTGCAGATTGACGACGCCCTCGCCAACCACCCCCTCAAATGGCATTCCTCACATCCCAAAGCTACCCGCAACAATTTCACCGCCACGTTACACGGACCGGTATTGCCGAAACGCAGTGGCACGACCCCTTTCAAGACATTTTTGGACTCCCATGTTTGGATCAAGGCCCCCCCCCCCGGGTACACACACGTATGCGGCTGTCTAGACTGAGGGAAGGCGAGGAATCGATGATGTAAACGTGTCATACAAGAAAGCATGGAGCCTTCCTGCACGATGGGGATGACGACAGGTAAGTCGCACAGCATTGGATATTTAAGATACACGGCATAAAACAGCCTGCCGACGACCCATTTGCGTAAGGTAGCTATCTCCAGAGTGACACGGTCTCACAGCATGGGATTTCCCACCATGTATTAGCACCCCACCGGAATCATATGCGAGCAAGGAGACGAAAGTTACACGATGACTTCACTGCACATTATCACATAAGACACATGACGAGCTTCTCGCTGCAATTCCTCGGGAGGTAGTCTATTAGATCTATAGGAATGACGTAGGGCGCAATGGACTAAACCCCTCCAAAGCATGCTGAACACACAGGTAGTAGTAGTATACTTTAGCAACAACCGAAAAAACAAAAACAGAAAAAAACTCCAGGCCAAGTTGGCCAATTCTAGTCAAAGATTCCCCATTACTCAGATTCCCTTTGGCCTTCAAACCTAAGCCTCAACCTCGGTATCGGGCGTAACGACCCCGTTAGCCCCGTTACTATCGCTCTCCCCGTTCGTCCCGTTCTCGGCGGCCCCGTCCCCCTGGTAGTTCTCCCAGTTGGCCAGGATGTGCGCGATGCGCGGGCTGTTGGTGAGCCGGTACACGTCCTCGAAGTACTCGCGCGTGATCGCGAAGGGCTTGGCCGTCACGTTGGGGATGTACTTGCCCACGAGCTTGGCCGGGTCGATGGTGGTCTTGTTGATCTTCTTGAGCAGGAAGGAGCGGAAGGGCTTGACGCCGCTGCGCAGGAAGGTCGAGTGGAAGGGCACGTCGATCCCCCGCAGCGGGATCGTGGCGAAGCCGCGCTCGAGCTCGATGGGTTTTGGCTTGGACTCGGTCTTGTCGGCGCAGCCGCGGATGATCTCCACCAGGTGCCCCTTGACCTCCTCGATGCTGAGCTGCGTGCGCATCTGCTCGATGTCGATCTTTTGTACCTTGAGGTAGTTGGTCACGCCCGTCAGGGTGTCGAGGGCGCGCAGGTCGCCGGCGCACACGTACTGCATGTTGGCGATGTTGTAGTTGACGATCTCGAGGAGCCAGCCCGTCGTCTCGGCGATGCTGGCCACGACGAAGCGCAGGGCCTCCTCGTTGAAGGTGGCCGAGATGCGGGACGGGTTGACGGCGCACATGCTGTAGTTCGAGCGGCCCGAGGCGTCGCGCTCCACGGCCACCTGCATGGTCAGGCCGCGGTAGAACACGACGGATACGAGCGACTCGATGGGCATGACGTCTGCGAGGGCGGCGAGGGCCGAGTACTCGCCGAGGGAGTGGCCGGCAAAAGTGCTGTCGCGGGGGACGAGACCCTTGGACTTCATGTCCTCGAAGCTGGCCTTCTCCATGAGCGTCAGAGCGGGCTGCGTGAACTGCGTGGCCGAGAGCAGGCCGGTGGGTGACCGGTAGGTGTAGGATGTGGTGCTCTCGCTGATGTCCTTGAAGATGCGCTCCGACTTGATTGACCCGTCGGCAGCGACCGTCTCGAAGGTCATGGCCATGTAGTTTTGCCTGATGGCCTTGCCGCGGGGACCACCGAAGTGGATGGTGAGCTCCTTGGGGTTGTTCTTCACGATGTTGGTGATAGCGAAGCCTGGACATGTTAGTTAGCAGGAGCAACCTATAAGGGAGAGACAGTTGTAGGACTTACCATATGTGTCCATCAGGTATTTGTCGGCGCGGTCCCAGACCTCCTTGGCCACTGGGCTGCTGGCATACAGCTCCATACCCATGCCCTGCTCCTGCGAGCCCTGGCCGGTGAAGATGTACGCAGTGATAGGCTGCTCGACCTCCGCCTCACCGAGTAGCACCTTCTCTTCCGTCTCCTTGTTGCTGGCCTCGACCTTGATGATCTTGCGGCCGGCAACCATGCCGACGTGCTGCAGCTTCACCTGGATATCATCATTGGGCAGGACCATGCCGACGAGCGAGGCATGGAAACTGCGGACACGGCCAATGTTGTTCTCGGCGGCCCAAGTCTCGACCAAGCTTCTGACCGAGGCGCTCGAATACATGCCGTGGGTGATGGTGCCAGGGAGGTTGGCATAGCTTGCAAACACCCGGGACACGTGGATCGGGTTGTAGTCTCCAGAGACACGCGCGTAGGTCTCGTTGGAGGCCGGCGCACGCAGCTGCAGCGGTGTCTTGCCGCTGAGAGGGATGGGGTTCTCGAAGTTGATGGGCTGCTCGATCGACGAACCGTGGCGCTGCAGGTAGTCGACAACAGGATTGCCGTGCGACTCTCCAGCCTCGTAGTCGACGCTGGCAACCTGGATAATCTCCTTGGTGGGCAGCTCAAGAAGGACCTGGCCACGAGTCTCAACACTGCTGAACACCGTCTTGTTCTTGTAGCGAATCAAGCTCTGCAGCCGGAAAGTGAGCGTCTGCCCGAGAAGCTCGATGTCCGGGTTCTGCTCGTCAAGCGTGAACCACTGCTTCGACCGGAGGACAGCAACGTCCTTGGTCGTGGCAAGATGCACCTGCATTGGGGTCTCGGTCTTGCGCTGGAATGTGTTCTCGAAGTCGGTGTAGGTCCCGCGATACAGGAACTGCGAGGTGACCTCCATGACAGGCTTGTTGTCACGGACGATGGTGCCGCAAACCTCTACCATCTTGCCAGAGTCCTGGTTGAGAACAGCGTTGATCTGAGCGACCGTCGAGACCTCGTCGCCCTTCTTGAGCGGCTCGGCACCAGGCATCATCCGGAATTCGTTGGACAGATGCACAAGCTTCAGGAGGTCACCATCAATGACCCGGGGGAAGATGGGCTTCGTGATAGCCTTCCAGCCCACGACGATGGCGAAGTCCATGGGCGCATACATGGTTTTGCCAGGGCGGTCAACGAACGCCTCACCAGTGTTGCCGACAGCGTGGACAAACTCGTTGATGGCGTCACCGGTAACAACGGACTTGCCACCGTCGAACTTGCCGGTGACAGCGGCATCGAGGTCGAGCGTCTCGTCACCGAACCACGCACGCCAGTAGAACTCCTTGATGCGGTCGTTGCGTCCGTCCATGACCTCATGAATCGGTGCATAACCCGCGTCGGGGTTGTAGATGAAGCGTAGCGGTAGGGAAACCGGCTTCCCCAGGGCAGTGGTGTCCTTGATCATGTTGACAACGATCTCGTTCTTGCCGGCAAGCTTCACCTCGATGACATCGGTGTACTGGTTGTGGCGGGGCTGCTCCTTGACGGTGATCACAGTCTTGGCGGGATCATTGGGGTATTTGATCTCAACAAACAGCCCGCGAGTAGGAGCAAAGATGCGCTTCATCGGGTTGGTCTGGAACTTCTTGCCCTGAACCAAGACATCGGACGTCAAGAGGGCATAGCGCCAGTTGCGCTTCGGCCCAGCCAACAGCGTCAGCCAGGCCTCGAGGGGCGGCATCTGGGCGGCGGGAGAAGGAGAGAGTCGGTACGTGTTCTTGTCCTGGTCGTAAGAGACAGTCAAGCCCTCGACATCATCCACCGGGATCTCCGAATCAACCAGCTTGCCACCGAAATACTCAATGGTCGGGACGGCAGACTCCTTGTTACCATAGACATCCCGCAGAAGCCCAGCGATGTGGGCGTTGTGAATGCCGTCGAGGATGTCCTTGATTGGTTGATTGACCACCGTGGAGAACTTGGCAGCCATAGGTCCCTGAAGGATACACGTCCTGCCAACGTCTTGGTCGATGACAGCCTCGAGGTCTTCAGACTGCCACAGCGAGTCCTTCTTGAAGAAGAATTCGAAGTTTTCGTCGAGTGCCGGCACGAATGTGACGGGCTTCTGTCCACGACGCTGGCAGAGGAGGAGGAAATGCTGGACATCCTGGGCATTGATGGTCTGCGTCTCGGCCTCGGGATAGTGCGCAAGTATCCGCTCTACGGTGGCGTAGGGCTCGTCGAGATCGGCGTAGCTCTGGAGAAGCGAGGCCTGGCTTGATGATGTGGTGAAGCGCTCTTCAACGCGGTGGATGAAGTCACCTGTGAGCTTGATGTAGGAGGGGTCGATCCAACGAGACTCATGCTTCACATAAAGCAGGTCAACCATGCGACGGACGACCTCGCCGTAGGTCATGTCCTCGAGATCAACGGCCTCGCCTGCCTTGTTGCGGCCAAACCACACCTTCTGGCAGTCGGCATTGAGCTTCTTGATGATGTAATCCCGGTTCTTCTTGAGCTCAGCCACGCGCTTCTCCTTGGGCAGGCTGAAGATCTTCTGGTCCATCTCGGCCCAAAACTTGACACCGCGGGTGGCTAGCTTGTGAATCGGCTCGCCCATCTCAGACCGCACAGTGATGACACCGCCCGCGGGGCCCTTGTACGTCTTTTCCCACTCGTTGTCATCGACGCCCTGAGCCTCAACGATGGCCTTCTTGGCGTTTAGGCTCGTGTGTGCTTCCTTAGCCACCATCATGCGGCTGCCAAAGAGGCATCCATCGTAAGGCATCGGGGGATATCCGAACTTCTTGGACCACTCACCCGTGAGGTAGGGGTATGTGTCCTCAGCGCCGCCAAAACCGCTACCGGCAACAAGAATGATGTTCTCTTGCCGTCGGATACGGCCGTACATGGCGAGAATTGGGGCGTGGAAATCCTCGAACGAGTGGTGACCACCGCCGCGACCACCGGTCCATTGCAGGATAACAGGGAAGGTCGGGTGCGCCTTGGCCACGTTAATGACAGCCTGGATCGCGTCGGTGGAGCCGGGCTTGAAAGCGATGTGCTTCAGTCCAAGAGTTTCGATGTACTCTTGAGCAACCTCGATGGATGGCACACCGGCACCAATGGTAAGACCCTCAATGGGAACTCCCTCTGCCCTGAGGCGCCCAATCAATGGAATCTGCCAGGCCATGGCACGTGGGTTGACGTAGATCAGGTTGACGGTTATACCACGGCCAGCTGGAATAGCCTGTTCGATCTTTGAAAGGGCTGCCGTCATAGTCTTGGCGTTGTAATAGCCGCCACCAGCCAGCTCGATATGATATCCGGCGTTCATTGTCGCGGCAACGAAATCCCATGGGACTGTGGTGGGGGTCATACCAGCAACCATGACTGGCGGGATTCCAAGCAGCCTGCTCATCTTGGTGTCGACGTATGTCCGCCCGCCCGAGGTTTTGACCAGCCTAGGACCGAACTCCTTGACCCAATCTATAGCATACTTGACGGCATGCTCCTCGTCGCGGTCAAAGAGCTCTGGCTTGTATCCAAGCTCTGTGACTGTACCGCTAACAGTGCCAGCGAGGATGACGCGCACACCGGTACCATCCTTGTTCCGGCTGGTCAGGACACCCAATCCGGAGATGCCGCCGGGGCCGAAATCGAGAATATGGGTGGCCCCTGGGAAGACCGTGGCCTTCTCCCAGTTGACAGCGTCCCGTGTGATGAGTCGCACCAAGGTCGGGACGACGTTGCCTTCGGCTGTCCTCAGATCTTTGCCGGTGTTGGTGTCAAAGACGGCGATGCCAAGATTCTTCGCATCTATGTGGACATCCTTCAGGTCTTCGTCAATGAGCGCGGTAGCCTCGGCCAGGTATTGGCTGTGGAATGGGGCAGTGATCGGAAGGAACCTGTTGACGAAGCGGACTTTCCGCTCTGTGTGGGGGATTCGAGTCTGATCAATGCCAGTGGCGGCCTTGACTTTGCGCAGCTGAAGGTTAAGACCATAGAGCGACATGGGAGGGCCAGTGACGACCATATTCCTGGGGCTGTTGATCAGGGAGATGGAGATGTGACGATCCGCGGGGAGGTACTGGTTCGTTCTGTCGATGTGCTTCTGGACTTCTGCTTGCGGCAGGTCGCGGATGCTGAGCATGGGAGTCGGCACACCCTCACCATTGTCGATCGAGTCGCGCAACGTAGACGGCGTCATGGAAGTGCGGGGGAATGTCTGCTGGCTGCGGGAGCCGATCCAGAAGAGGATAGTCAGCGTCGACACTGCTATGCTCTCGTACGTCTCCCATGAGTCAGCTGCCGCAATGGCAGCGGCCATGACCACTCCCTGGGAGTGACCAGTGGCGCCGCTCATCCTCTCGCGAAGGATTCCTGGATGGAGGCCCATCGCTTTGCAGGTCACCTGGTAGTGTGCGAGTTGCACTAGACCAATCAAGGGGAAGCTGACAGGGGCGGAGACTAGGTAGTCGACATCGGGAGTAGCTTCAGGATCCTGGAGCCAGGCCATGACATCCAGCCCCTTGGGGAAGAGCTTCTCGGCACTGGGGTGTGTCGACAGGTTCTGGAGAAGTTCGGCCGAATTCACGATGAGCTCGCCAACGAATGAAGGGTACGTGGTCCAGAGCTCGCGCAGCTCATCGAAGTACTCCTCGATGTTGCCCTGTCCACCGAAGATGCTGTAGATCTTGGCCGATCCATCGTCGGCCGCCCGCAGGAGCGCAGACTCGTGGGGCTTCATGACTCGGTTCGAGGCTGACCGTGCGGCGTAGTAGCTCCGAATGACTTCCAGCTTCTTCGCGTCGATGCCCGGGAGAGTGGCGGCGAGAGCGTGGACGTCGTTGCCGCGGAGGAAGGCGCGCTCAAACTCGTTAAGAATGATCTTGAGCACCTCCTCGTACGAGCCTAGAGAGTCGTCTTCGCCCTCCTCAACCTCATGGGCGATAAATCCCAAGTACCGCGCCACCAATTCGGTAATGGATGAGGGCTCGTCATCTTGTGCAAGTTCGTCGGTGGGAGCTGGAAGACTCGCGCTGAACCGATCTTTAAGCTGCGAGGCATGGAAGTGCAGGCTGGTAGGAATGAGGAAGGATGTCTCGAGAGATCCATGAGACAAGGTGAGAGGCCGCAGCGAAGACGACGATCTCGGGGTAGAGACGCCCGTCTGAGGGCCGGTGCCAGTGCCGTACATGATCGAGGGGGTATCGCGTTGTATCGAGGAACGGACTATGCAGAGAGCCATGTTAGTGAGAGATCTACCAGGGGAAGCGTCTGAAAGACTTGCCTGATGAAACAAGACTCCGAAAACTCAATTAAGAGCAGGAGTCCAACAACTGCTGCGGCGGGGAGGAAGAGAGTGTAGTCCAAAGCTACCGGCAGTGCAGTACGCGAAGCTCGTCTACGGTGCGGTGCGTCAAGCTGCAAGGCGATAAAGCTGCCGGGTTTGGATATATCTGGAAGGAAAGGAGGGAGTTGGATCTTGACGGGCGAAGAGGAACGTCCAACAATCAATGGCTTCAACAATGCAAGATGGAGAGTAGAGAGAGAGACGAACTGAGACTCGGAAAGGTACGGGTCTCCGTGACGTTCGGTGTTGGCGATAACGAACGACTTTTGTCTGGCCCAACGCAATCGACGAAATTAGAGCAGATGCACCCTTGTCGCTAAAGTGTCCGCCAAAACTTTTGGTTTTCTTGTTGGGGCATGGAAGTTCTCGCACCATCCCTGCCGTGGCAACTGTCAGGGACCTCTGTGGCGGACCGTCCAGGCCTATTAAGTGCGACCCGGCGCTCGAAGTGACCCAGCTTGTGGAGCTCAGGCACACCTCCCCCACGACGGGGACAGAAGGGATGACAAGCCACCTCACTGATGTACCTGTACTTCCCCATCATTCCAAGACGGATGGACGGATGAACAGACGGAGAATGACGGATGGCATATCCGTCCGAAGAATTGTTTCTGCTATGTACACTATGTACGTCGCTCGCCATACAGAGAGCCAATGGTATGTTCAACCAGGCCGATACATATCTGCTGTAAGTTGATATACGAAATCCCTTACTGGTCGGAGACGTCAGCACCTAGGAAGTCCTTATCAAGGGGGTCCCGGGAATGCAGCCATGTCTGACAGAATCTCCTGCGTCCTGCTCATCAAGACGCAACCGGGTGGCCTGAGTCCCGTATTGGAATGGGCAGGAGTACACTACGGCCAACCTTGAGAGGCTATGTACGAGATGGAAGCTCGATGTTACGACCAACAACGAAGCTGTTACGACCAACACGCACGGTGATGTCTTCGTTACCGATGCTCCGCTTGACAGATGAGCTGCGTATCTCCGACCCGCAGGAGCTTGCTCGATCATCCGAACACTAGTCTAGACCATGAGACCACGCCAGTCGGAACCATATCACAACCCGAGCCCGCGCCTCTACCACGCCTTTCCCACAACAAGCAGGCCATGCGCCTCTGAAGCTTGAGAGGCATCTGGAGTCGTCTGAGATTCTGAAATCTGGTGGTTCAACGAAAACTTGAATGTCTCGGTACAACCGCTCCTTAGCTCTGACCCCGGCACCAATGCCGCTAAGAACATCCTTGGGACGCCTTTCCCGACTCGGCTTAGCGCACTGTAATGGTTGAGAAGCGGCTGCAGCTTTGGACAGGGGGGTGGTCATTCTTTGCGTGGCTACGCGCCCCAAATTTCCAATTCAACAGTTACACGACGGCACTTTTTGTGAGTTGCAAGTCGCCATCCTTTCCGACCGAGTGTTTTCCCGTCCATTGCGTATTGACACCTTTACGTCTGGACCAGGGAGACCACCGACTTCGTCTCTGGTTAATCAACTCTCCGCCTTTGTCACTTCCGTCTGTCCGTGTCAAGGCAGCGCCTCTTCGTTCCTTTCGTAACCTCTCTTTCTCCATCACAAGAAACGTACCACAGCTTCTCCTTTCATCCCATCACGGCAGCTCTGCGTCTTGCCTGGCATCTCGAACTCCATTTTCTTCCAAATAGAGTTGCCAGTTTGCTTTCCAGTTCAGAGGTCAACCCCATTAGGCCTAAATCTCCTGGCAAACGACGCACTTATAACCCCCCGTTTCGTCACCTCCTCTCGCCGTCATCATGCGTCCCGAAATCGAGCAGGAGCTCTCCCACACGCTCCTTGTCGAGCTCCTAGCATATCAGTTCGCCTCGCCAGTGAGATGGATCGAAACACAAGATGTCTTCCTCGCGGAGAAGATTGCAGAGCGGATCGTCGAGATCGGTCCGGCCGACACTCTCGGTGTCATGGCCAAGCGGACACTGGCCTCCAAGTACGAAGCCTACGATGCCGCCAAGTCAGTCCAACGCCAGATCCTCTGCTATAACAAGGACGCCAAGGAGATATACTACGATGTAGATCCTGTTGAGGACGAGCCGGAACCTGCTGCCCCGGCTGCCACATCGAGCTCTGCTCCTGCTCCGGCGGCAGCCGCGGCGGCACCAGTAGCTGCAGCAGCACCTAGTGCAGGACCTGCAGCCGCTGTCGCAGATGTGCCTGTTCAAGCTGTCGAGATCGTGCGGTCACTGATAGCACAGAAGCTGAAGAAGCCTCTGCTCGAGATTCCCCTTAGCAAAGCTATCAAGGACTTGGTTGGAGGTACGTTTTGCAGCCTGGTTATATAGACTAACTCTTTGCTAACACACTGCTCTGAACAGGCAAGTCTACACTGCAAAACGAGATCCTGGGCGACCTTGGAAAGGAGTTTGGTTCGGCCCCAGAGAAGGCCGAAGACACGCCCCTTGACGAGCTCAGTGCGTCCATGCAGCACACCTTCGACGGCAACCTCGGTAAGACATCTCAAGGCTTGATTGCCCGTCTTATATCGTCCAAGATGCCTGGCGGCTTCAACATCACATCGGCGCGGAAATACCTCGAGACCCGGTGGGGGCTGGGCTCTGGTCGTCAAGACGGTGTCCTGCTCTTCGCAATCACCATGGAGCCTTCTGCCCGCCTCGGCTCTGAAGCCGATGCCAAGGCCTTCCTCGATGACGTGGCCAACAAATATGCCGCCAACGCTGGTATCAGCCTTGCTACAGCAGCTGCGGCTGGTCCGGCTGGTGGTGCCGGCGGCGGCATGATGATGGATCCTGCTGCTATCGACGCGCTCACCAAAGACCAGCGGGCGCTATTCAAGCAGCAACTGGAACTCCTGGCAAGGTACCTCAAGCTCGATCTGCGTGCTGGCGACAAGGCCTTCCAGACGTCTCAGGAGTCTTCCAAGATCCTGCAGTCCCAGCTCGACCTGTGGATGGCCGAGCACGGCGACTTCTACGCTGCCGGCATTGAGCCTGTCTTCAACCCTCTCAAAGCCCGTGTCTACGACTCAGCCTGGAACTGGGCGCGCCAAGATGCGCTCACGATGTACTTCGATATTATCTTTGGACGTCTGCAGGCTGTCGATCGAGAGATTGTGAGCCAGTGTATCCGCATTATGAACCGGTCCAATCCCACCCTCCTGGAGTTCATGCAGTACCATATCGACAACTGCCCTACTGAACGTGGCGAGACCTACAAGCTCGCCAAAGAACTCGGTGTCCAGCTGATCGACAACTGCCGTGACGTTCTTGACGTCTCGCCCGTCTACAAGGATGTCGCCATCCCCACCGGACCGCGGACAACCATCGATGCTCGGGGTAACCTCAGCTACGAGGAAGTCCCGCGTGCCAGCTGCAGAAAGTTGGAACACTATGTGCAGCAGATGGCGGACGGAGGCAAGATCTCCGAGTATGGCAACCGTACCAAGGTTCAGAACGACCTGTCTCGCATCTACAAGCTCATCAAGCAGCAGCACAAGCTGTCCAAGACTTCGCAGCTTGAGATCAAGAGTCTGTACGGGGACGTCCTCCGATCCCTTGCCATGAACGAGAGCCAGATCATCCCGAAGGAGACCGGCAAGAAGACGGGTCCCAAGATGAACGGGCATTCCAAGGGCAAGGTCGAGACCATTCCCTTCCTCCACCTCAAGCGGAAGACGCTCCACGGCTGGGATTACAGCAAAAAGCTTACCGGGCTGTACCTGGACTGCCTGGAGCAGGCTGCCAGATCCGGCGTTACCTACACCGGCAAGTACGTGCTGATGACGGGTGCCGGTGCCGGTTCCATTGGCGCCGAGGTGCTTCAGGGCCTGATCAGCGGTGGTGCCAATGTCGTTGTTACAACCAGCAGGTTCTCGCGCGAGGTGACTGAATACTACCAGTCCATGTACGCCCGCTACGGCTCTCGAGGTTCCCAGCTTGTGGTTGTGCCCTTCAACCAGGGAAGCAAGCAGGATGTTGAGGCCTTGGTCGACTACATCTACGATGCCAAGAACGGTCTCGGCTGGGATCTCGACTACATCGTCCCCTTCGCGGCCATTTCCGAGCAGGGCCGCCAGATTGACGGCATCGATTCGAAGTCGGAGCTGGCCCATCGCATCATGCTGACCAACCTCGTTCGCCTGCTCGGCTGCGTCAAGACCCAGAAGCAGGCCAACGGCATCGAGACCCGTCCTGCTCAGGTCATACTACCTCTCTCGCCCAACCACGGCACCTTCGGCAGCGACGGTCTGTACTCTGAGTCGAAGCTGGGCTTGGAGACGCTCTTCAACAGATGGCAATCCGAGGACTGGGCTCAGTATCTCACCATCTGCGGCGCCATCATTGGCTGGACTCGTGGTACTGGCCTCATGTCTGGCAACAACATCGTTGCCGAGGGCGTTGAGAAGTTCGGTGTCCGCACCTTCTCCCAGCAGGAGATGGCCTTTAACCTCCTGGGTCTTATGTCGCCCACTATTGTCGATCTGTGCCAGAACGAGCCCGTCTTTGCCGATTTGAACGGTGGACTGCAGTTCATCCCCAACCTCAACGAGACCATGACCAAGTTGCGCAAGGACATTATGGAAACCAGCGACATTCGCAGGGCCGTGACGAAGGAGACTGCGCTTGAGAACAAGATCGTCAATGGTGAAGCGTCTGAGGCGCTCTACAAGAAGAAGACGATTGACCGCCGCGCCAACATCAAGCTCGAGTTCCCCAACCTGCCCGACTGGCAGGCGGAGATTGCTCCTCTCAACGAGAAGCTGGAAGGCATGGTCGACCTCGAGAAGGTGGTCGTTGTCACTGGTTTCGCCGAGGTCGGTCCGTGGGGTAACTCGCGCACCCGGTGGGAGATGGAAGCACATGGCGAGTTCTCGCTTGAAGGATGCATTGAGATGGCCTGGATTATGGGCCTGATCAAGAACCACAACGGGCCTATCAAGGGTGTCCCGTATTCTGGCTGGGTTGACGCCAAGACGGGCGAGCCCGTCGAGGACAAGGATGTCAAGGCCAAGTATGAGAAGTACATCCTCGAACACTCGGGTATCCGCCTCATCGAGCCAGAGCTGTTCAACGGCTACGACCCCAACAAGAAGCAGCTCCTCCACGAGGTTGTCATTGAGGAGGATCTTGATCCCTTCGAGGCATCCAAGGAGACTGCTGAGGAATTCAAGCGCGAGCACGGCGACAAGGTTGAGATCTTCGAGATTGCCGAGACTGGACAGTACACAGTGCGCTTGAAGAAGGGTGCTGGTCTCTGGATCCCCAAGGCCCTCCGCTTCGACCGTCTCGTGGCCGGCCAGATCCCAACCGGCTGGGATGCCAAGAAGTACGGCGTCCCCGAGGACATCATCTCCCAAGTTGACCCGACCGCTCTCTACGTGCTCGTCTCGACCGTGGAGGCGCTTCTGTCGTCCGGTGTCACAGACCCGTACGAGTTCTACAAGTACGTGCACGTCTCCGAAGTGGGCAACTGTATTGGTTCGGGTATGGGTGGCGCTGCTGCCCTCCGTGGTATGCACCGCGACCGCTACCTGGACCAGCCGCTCCAAAACGATATCCTGCAGGAGTCCTTCATCAACACCATGGCCGCCTGGGTGAACATGTTGCTCCTCTCTTCGTCTGGTCCCATCAAGACGCCCGTTGGTGCGTGCGCCACTGCTGTCGAGTCGGTGGATATCGGCTGCGAGACCATCATGGAAGGCAAGGCCCGCATCTGCCTTGTCGGTGGTTTCGACGACTTGGGCGAGGAGGGCTCGTACGAGTTCGCCAACATGAAGGCCACGAGCAACGCTGTTGACGAGTTTGCTCACGGCCGGACGCCCCAGGAGATGTCGCGCCCTACCACCACCACCCGTAACGGGTTCATGGAGTCCCAGGGCTGCGGTGTCCAGGTCATCATGTCTGCCAAGCTCGCTTTGGACATGGGTGTCCCTATCCACGGTGTCATCGCCATGACCAGCACCGCTTCCGACCAGATCGGCCGCTCCGTCCCAGCACCTGGCAAGGGCGTCCTTACCACGGCACGGGAGAACCCGGGCAAGTTCCCGTCGCCTCTGCTCGACATCAAGTATCGCCGCCGCCAGATCGAGCTCCGCAAGAAGCACATCAAGCAGTGGAAGGAGGCCGAGTTCGAGTACTTGGCCGACGAAGTCGCTGCCATCAAGTCGCAGGGAGGCGACTTCGACGAAAAGGAGTACCTGTCCAGCCGGACGCACCACATTGAGCAGGAGGCTGCCAGGCAGGAGAAGGAGGTCCTGCAGAGCCTCGGCAACAACTTCTGGAGGCAGGATCCGACAATCGCCCCTCTCCGTGGAGCCCTGGCAACATGGGGTCTTACCATTGACGACCTCGACGTCGCCTCCTTCCATGGCACGTCGACCAAGGCGAACGACAGGAACGAGTCGGCCGCCATCTGCTCACAGCTTGGCCATCTCGGACGGAAGAAGGGCAACGCCGTTTTGGGTATCTTCCAGAAGTACCTCACCGGTCATCCCAAGGGCGCTGCCGGTGCCTGGATGTTGAACGGCTGCCTGCAAGTCCTCAACACCGGCCTCGTGCCCGGCAACCGCAACGCCGACAATGTAGACAAGGAGATGGAGAGCTTCGACTACATCGTCTATCCCAACCGCAGCATCCAGACGGACGGCGTCAAGGCCTTCTCCGTGACATCGTTTGGTTTCGGTCAGAAGGGCGCGCAGGCCGTTGGTATCCACCCCAAGTACCTGTACGCCGTGCTGGACCAGGCAACCTACGACGCGTACCGTGCCAAGGTTACCGCGCGCCAGAAGAAGGCATACCGCTACTTCCACAACGGCCTGATCAACAACACCCTCTTCGTCGCCAAGGACCACTCGCCGTACACCAAGGACCAGCTCCAAGGCGTGCTCCTCAACCCGGACGCTCGCGTCACGGCGGACGCGAAGACGGGCGAGCTCAAGTACCCTGCCGAGTTCATGAAGCTCTCCAAACGGACCGTGCCCGCGCCAAAGAACAACAGCACGGTCGAGATGGTCGAGCAGCTGGCGCAGAAGCTGCAGACCAAGAGCAACAAGGTCGGTGTAGACGTCGAGGACATCGCTGCCATCAGCATCGACAACGAGACATTCATCGAGCGGAACTTTACACCCCGCGAGATCGAGTACTGCCGCAAGGCCGCCAGCCCGCAGAGCTCGTTTGCCGGGAGGTGGAGTGCCAAGGAGGCTGTCTTCAAGTCGCTCAATGTCGCGAGCCAGGGCGGCGGTGCTCCGCTGAAGGACATTGAGGTCTTGCCCAGTGCTGAGGGTGCTCCTGTTGTTTCGGTAAGTTTCTGGTGACTTTTAACACGCTAATAGTCGAACTTGTTGCTAACAGGACCCCATAGTTGCATGGTGACGCCGTAGCGGCAGCCAAGAAGGCCGGAGTCAAGGACATTACAGTGTCCATCTCGCATTCTGATACCCAGTCGATCGCCGTTGCCGTCGCCTCGTTCTAAGCCCGGCACTTGTTTTGGGGGGGGGGGATCTACATGTCGTCCCTGATGTTGTTCTCTTTATGTATACCACGGTTTAGACTGGGTGGTTTTCAGGAACGCGACTTTCGCGATTTGTTGTGTGTTTTTCCATAATCTTTTATACCTAGACTTGGGCACTCGCCGAGTGCAGGGGAGAGCTGACATAGAGAACTTGAAGTTCATAAAGCGAGTTTAATGCAATACTCTGTACTGAGAAGCTGATATGAGTTGTAATTCGAGTTCAATGTCGCTTCACATCCCCTCGATCTGTGTTCGGCGTCGGTGTTGCCGATTTCAGGTCACGCCTGTAAAGCCGAGTCGCTGCCGTTTCTCGCAACGTTTCTCAGATTGAGAAAATCTCGGAATCTGGCATAGACCATATCTGTGTGTTACAGCAAGTAAACGTCTGTCCAACCACGACAGACACCATCTCGTGTCGCGTAACAGTACAGAAGCGACGCAATACGACGGCCAGCAGCGTGGCATTCTCCTGGCCATCCTCAGCCCGGGAGCGTGCCGCGAGAGCCCCACCACGGGTCCCGCCGTTGGCCGTCGTCGCACACCTCCACTCAGCTTGAGCCGAGGGGGAGGACGGATACGGAGATACCTCCTTTGATAGGGGGCAGCCACCCAAGCCACCTGGAACTAGTGATCGCATCGAGGTCATCTTGCCCAGCTAAATAGCGCCGTCTGCTCTCACTTTCACTTCTACATTCACTTCTTGTCTGTCTCTTGCTGGCGTTTGGCAATTCATCGTTGATCGTGTCTGACTGTCACTCTCACGGCTGGTGAAGTCAAGTAGCGACGTGGCTTAAATACTCGGGTCGATGAGCAACCAAATCCAATTATATGTGGACGTTTATTCTTCGCTCATTACTTAGCTGAATACACACGTCGGTCATCACAGTCTAGTCTCAAAACAAACTCATCATGGCAGAGCATGGAAAGGACAACGTGGCGGGCACCGTATACCACGCCACCTTCATCCACAGCATCGCACTCGACACCCTCCAGTACCTCCACAACACCTCCGTCTTCGTCGACCCCTCCGGCACCATCGTCGCCGTAGAGCGAGACCTCGACCTCGACACCACCATCGCAAAAGTCCTCCCCAAGCTCGGGTGGCAGTCTTCTAACCTCGCAATCGAGAAGATCCCGGACGGTCAATTCTTCTTCCCGGGCTTCATCGGTAGAGTCTCCCATTGATTGCTCCCCCTCATTTTTATTATTATTTCCACCTCACTAACGCCGTCCAGACACCCACCTCCACGCAAGCCAGTACCCAAACGTCGGCCTCTTCGGCAAGTCCACCCTACTGGACTGGCTCAACACCTACACCTTCCCCCTGGAAGCGTCCCTCTCGGACCCCCTCAAGGCCCGGCGCGTCTACGCCCGCTGCGTGCGCAAGACGCTGAGCCACGGGACCACCACGGCGGCGTACTACGCCACCGTCGACGTGGCGTCGACGAACCTCCTGGCCGACCTGTGCCTGGCCGCGGGCCAGAGGGCGCTGGTGGGGAGGGTGTGCATGGATGAGAGGGGGATGTGTCCCGATTGGTACAGGGACGGGTCGGCGCGGGAGGGGGTCGACCGGGCGAGGGAGAGCGCGGAGTATATCGCGCGGGTCGATGCCGGGAGGGGACTGGTGAGGGCGGTGGTTACGCCGAGGTTTGCGCCGAGCTGTAGTCCCGAGATGTTGAGGGGTCTCGGGGAGTTGGCGAGGGAAAAGGGGTTGCACGTGCAGACGCATATTTCGGAGAATGAGGGGGAGATTGGGCTTGTGAGGGAGATGTTTCCGGAGGACGAGAGCTACGCCGGGGTTTACGACCGGTTTGGACTGCTCGGGGAGAGGACGATATTGGCGCATGCGGTGCATCTTAGTGAGGAGGAGGTTAGGCTTATACGGGAGAGGGGGGCCAAGGTCAGCCACTGTCCGTGTAGTAATAGCTCGATTACGAGCGGGGAGGCGAGGGTGAGGTGGTTGATGGACAGCGGGGTGACCTGCGGGCTGGGCACGGATATGAGCGGGGGTTATAGTCCCAGTGTGCTCGAGGCCGCGAGGCAGGCGCTGCTGGTGAGCAGGCATGTGGCCATGAAGGGGGAGGAGAAGGCGAAGTTGAGCGTCGAGGAGGTGCTGTACCTCGCGACGCGGGGAGGGGCGGAGG